>NXFV01001453.1:0-136833 GCA_002803225.1 Gamarada debralockiae | reverse complement strand
ATTGGGAGATGATATCAGAACCTTTTTTTTTTTTTTTTTGGGAGTCTTAAAAAGTCTTAGAGACTCTTGTCTCATGGCCATTGGAACGCAGAAAAGTTCACTATAATAAATAAGAAGGGCTTCTCTCAAGAATACCAGAAATAGCTATCAGAACTTGACTTGCTCCAGGTCAGGGTGCAGTGTGGGGAAGGACCAATACAATCTTGATGCGGTCTTTCGACTCGGTGGAATCTTACCCGAAGATCCCCTTTCCGCGACTCCCAACTGGGGTCCACATGGTTGTCCTTACACACCTCCTCATCTTGAGAGTTGCACTTTCATAGCAAGGAATTATACGGGTTGATTAAGCAAGTCATGGATTCTATGTGAAGGTGGGAGAATATGCCAGAGTAAAGGCCATACGTTGTGCACGAACCACGATCTCGGCTTAGTCATCTACTCCCGAAATTATCCACTCTATTCTCCTCTCCCGGGGATGTGCGGAAAGTCTCCCTTCCCAAGTGCGAGCGCGGGTAACTTGATGGGCGCAGGCGCCATCGATGCTCAAATGGACTCGCAGTTCTGATCCGTCGAGACTTCCGACGCATATCTTTCTCCGTTGCCCAGCACGCAAGTGCGTCGGAGACACGATTGAAAGTTTAGGAGTTGGTGGAGCTATTTGCATGGGACGGAAAGTATTTATCATGGCACTTCGAACCCAACAGAAGAGAAGTTTCTTTCCATCTCTTTCAATTCCCCTATCCTCACGTGTTGATCATTTGACGCGAAATACCGTGAACACCAACGGAGCTGCTTTCAACATTCCATGTCCCCCAAACCTCGTTCTTAGAAATTCTTCACCATGACTCCATCTCTCAACAGACCCGTCCGAGTAGCAGGCGCATCCGGCGGCTTCTCTGATCGAGTACGCGCAATCTCCAGCCTGGCAGCAAACGAAGATGTCGACGTGATCGTAGGAGACTGGCTCTCCGAAATGACAATGACCATCCACGGCACTGGCAAGATCGCGAAGCAAGCTCAGCTGGCCGGCAAGGCCCTTACATTCGAAGAACAGGTCGAGAACGCCATGTTCGCCGAGAACTTCATGGATTGCTTTATGCCCGCCATTGACGACCTTGCACGGAGGAAAATCAAGCTGGCTGTTAATGCCGGAGCAAGTGATGTTGAGATTTTGGCTAAATTGGTGCAGAAAAAGGTCAAAGAGTGTGGGCATGATTTGAAGGTCGCTTGGATTGAGGGTGATGATGCGACTGGTGCTGTGAAGGCGATGTTGCAGAAGGGAGAGGGATTTCGGAGTTTGATGCATAATAAGTCTGTTCAGGAATGGGGCTTGGAGCCTATTTGTGCGCAGTGTTATTTGGGAGGTCTCGGTATTGCGAAGGCTCTCACTGAGGGGGCTGATATTGTTATCTGTGGTCGTGTTTCGGATGCTTCGCCTATCATTGGTGCTGCTGCGTAAGTCTGCGTTTTCGTTTCTTGGAATTCCACTGACGGTTTCCAGTTGGTGGCATCAATGGGCAGCCGACCAATTCGACGAGCTTGCCGGCTCACTGATCATTGGGCATCTGCTCGAATGCGCAGCCTACGTTAGTGGCGGATACAGCTCTGACTTCAAGGATGTATTGAAAGCAGGCAAGCACATCAACTTGGGCTTCCCAATTGCTGCCATTGATCACATGGGCCACGCAATCATGTACAAGGAGAAAAACACTGGAGGAATTATGACCGTCAATTCAGTCACTTCTCAGCTTCTGTACGAAATCCAAGGCCCACTGTACTACAACTGCGATGTTACCGCTCAGCTCGAGGGCATAAAAATCGAGCAAGTTGGGGAAGATCAAGTCAAAGTCTCAGGAGTCAAGGGTCTTCCGCCTCCACCGACCACCAAAGTTGGGTAGGTATTCCTCTGATCATGAATTCCACTCGAAGCTAATCTGTCGAAGTATCACCGGATTCGCCGGCTGGCAAGCAGAATACCATGTCTACCTGTGTGGACTGGACATTGAAGAGAAATGCCGCTGGACCGAAGAGCAAATCAAATATGAGCTCGGCGAAGAGACTCTAAAGAAATTCACCTGCCTCAAATTCATGCAAAATGGCAGCTCAGTGATCGATGCACGAAACCAAGACGTTGCAACCGTCGACTTCCGTATTTTTGCACAGACTAAAGACCGAGATCTCCTCAAGATGCGGAATCCACAGGGTTTCTTCCGAAAGAGTATGGTTACGTTCTTGCAAAGTTGTCCTGTGAGTATCTTTCCGGTTTTAAATCGGAAGTTGGACTTTGGCTGACATGAGATAGGGAGCATCTCTGGGAAATGACATGCGCCAAGCAGAAGGCAAACCGTACTACGAATACCACCCCGCACTCCTTCCTCAAGCCGCCCTCCAACAACGCGTGCATCTTCTCTTCGATACTCCTAAACCAATTATCGATATGCCTTTGGCTCCAGAATTCAGAACTTACGACCGCCAACAACCATCCTACGAAACCACCTCCCCTGTCTCCCTCAGCTCCTTTGGACCCACCGTCCGTCTCCCGCTCGGAAAAATCGTTCTCGGGCGCTCAGGCGACAAATGCTCAGACTGCAACGTCGGCTTTTTCGTACGCCATGACGATGAATGGGATTGGTTGCGCTCTTTCTTGACGGTGGCGAAGATTCGGGAATTGTTAGGACCCGAGGAGAACCATGGGAAGCCGATTGATAGATTTGAGATGCCAAATATTCGCGCGGTGCACTTTTTGCTACATGATCATTTGGATAGAGGATATGATGCTTGTAGTACGTACGATACATTGGGGAAGAATGTATGTGAGTATTTGAGGGCGAGGACGGTGGATTTGCCAGTGAAATTTGTGGAGAGAGGGACGGTTTAGTACCCAGTGGCACTGTTTCCTTGTAGGGGAAGACTGATCCAATTTGAATGAACGAAGCGCCGATATCTTAATATATTGCTACGTTACTGTGTGAGTGGTTGTGTCTTTAGTCAATTGCCAATCCTAACGTGAAGTATCTAAACTCCATACCCAATGCTATATGGCCCTTCCATTACAAACACTCCGTTGCCGGCACAATGATAATGTTATCTATATGAATCACATTAGTCAACCCATTCCCAGTTGAGCAATCACTTTCCAATCGAAACATTTGATTTAATACCCCCGAATCAGCGTATGAAATATCTTCTCGTCTGAGCATTATACGATAACGTCTTGGTAAGTGCAGCAATCTAACTGATCTCTAATTTTTAAGATTTCTTAGAAGAAACATAACTATCCGGGGGATTATATCAAGTGATTATCTGCCTAGGAGAGGAGGTATAAACATAGTGGCTGTATCTTCCGTGCCGTCTTCATTCGCGCTGTTGTTATTTATTAGTTTGAAACAGGATTTTATAGATTATCTCAAAAGACAGTTTTCCGTTTCTTAGTTGAATTTCGTCAGCTGCTGAGCCTGTCTAAGATACGCCAGGGGGAGGGTAACAATCAGTAGAGAGAGTGGAGACAGAGCTAGCTTCAAAGGTCTACGACTATTTTGAGTTTAAATTCAAAGTCAGCAGATAACGACAGGAACAAAAGACATCTGGGATATAAATTACGGGGGCATATGCTATAATTCTGCCGGGGTCCCTGTAAGCTACCCGTAAACCACCAGAGTATGCACGATTGTCTCACCGAATAAAAGTAAGCATGGTACTCGGATGAGGAGATTTTAAAGGCCTTCATTTTCCAAGGCTCTCACACTATAAGCAGATAGATTTGAAAGAACGATTTTGGATTCAAATGTCGCCATGCTATGCACCTTCTGCTCAAATATTGATCTCGATCAACTGGCCACTGATCAAGGCTATAAACATCACGCTAGCTGTGCTGATCTGTTTCCGTCTAATCGGAACGGGAGTGATTCATGTAAATTGATCTGGGCCTCCCAGCGGACTGAAATCGGAGGCGACCTGGACATAGGATATAACCTAGGTTCATTGGAAACGCAAATAATTGCCAGAGCGGTAAATCAAAAGCCAGGAAGTTACGAGAAAATCCGTTATGGTCAAAAAACACGGAGGAATCACCATTAGTCTAGGCTGATGACCGGATACGGACCGGCTTCCAACGATAACATCTCTCCAGACTCTCCCTTTCTTCGGAGCTTCTTGACTGTTGCAACAAGTCCTGGTGTGTACTATGTACAAGTTACATTTCAGCAGCATTTTTACTAATTATTACAGATGATCGTAGCTCGAATTACGTAAAACTTCGGCCTCTGGCGCACAAATCATCAGAAAGTGGCGTTGTTCTGCCTCCAGGTGGCTCAAAGACTGCCTAACTGGTCATGAAGCCTGTTCCCTTCAATCGTTGGACATGACTCGGCCATCAAGCCGTGTATGATTGATGTTGGACCAGTGGATGGTTTCATGCATCCCTTCCTGCGCATTTCTGAAGATGATGCACAGGAATGGGTTACTTGAGTCGCTGTTGGGGGCAGAACCAGCCACTCAGGACGACCATACGATCGCTTTTAGACCACCAACAAGTATTACCAATGAATAAGCCCCTTAAACTTTCCATGACGCTGTCGTAATCACCGGAAGTTTGGAGTACAGATATCTATAGATAGATTCCCTTTACATTATTCAAGACAGAAAAGAGGATTGGATGCAGGAGATCTCGAATATGGGAAATATCTATAAGCACTGCGTGTTCATGATTTCCGCGGATAATTGTCGTGATAGCGGAGAGAATATCTTGGGAAACCATGTCCTAGTTGCGAAAGAATATGTGCAACAGGGCTGCCACAGCTCAAAAGCAGGTTTCCAGAGTTTGATGTACACTTACAACCATAACACGGAGCAAGAGAGTCAGTCATATCGCGGGTTTTTGAGATCTCGAGCGTGGGCACTTCAAGAGGGGGCTCCTTTCACCGCGTACTTTAGAATGGACACCATTGCAATTGGACTGAAACTGGCGCTATACTACTCGCTCAGAAGGAGATCCTACTAAAGCTGAGCCTCAGACTGTTTCTGGTGCTTTGTATTACCCGACAAAAATAATCTGCTTGTCACGCGAGCGGCTTGATGTTACTAAACAAGGCCAATTGAAACACCATCCCAATGCAGGGGAATGTGATCTTCCGCAAATCTGGTGCCATGTGGTCGGACAATTCTGTACTCGAAATATCACCTTCGAGGTAGACTCTCTTCCGGCTATTTCTGGTTTAGCCAAGGAGATCAAAGACACACTGGATATGAATATCGGGTCATCAAAAGGTCAGATTGTTGCCCCTAATACGAAGTAAGATTATCACAATGGTCTGCTTTGATCCATAGAAGGCCTGCCTTATATCCGTCAACATATGTTGCCCCGTCATGGAGCCGTGCTGCTATAAAAGCCGAGAATCTTGTGCGTCCAACTCAACCAAAATTTAACGGCCCGGAAGTTATTTTCACGCCCATTGTTGAGATTCTTCAAATAGACTTGGTATAGTCCGGACGGGTTCCAGCTGGCCAGGGTAGAACAAAGCGCCACTAGGGTAGAGGGGTAAACTTCGGCACAGAGCTCAGGGTAGAGAGATAATTAACTTACTCCCGACGTTAACTTTCAAAATATCGCCCTTAAGCCTGACAAAAGGGGGGGGTAGGGGCTCCCCCGTTTCGAAGAGGCTCGAGGAGACCCCCCCCCCTCCTTTTTGAGGAGATAGGCCGATAGTTCTATTAAGTATATACTTGGCATATGCTCACAGTATACTGTCAAAGCTCAGCCAGGGTAGAAAAAAACGCGTAATTTACTAGCGTGTTTTTAACCCTGGTGGCGCTTTTCTCTACCCTGGCTGAACGGTGTTTACGATTAAGAGCAATGATAAAATTTCCGACGCGCTACAACACACTTTCGCCGACTCTAGGCTAGCGGAGTGGCCGAGAGCGCACAGGCCCGACCTACTCGTATTAGTCCACCAAATGGAATCATGTGATCCTCTTCCTGTCTCGTTCAGAACATTGTCCGATTGGCACGTTCGTCTATTAGAGCCCCACTTCTAGGCTCGAGGAGGCTGTGCTCCCCCTGAATGGTTGCTCGATGGCTAGAGACGTTTCCTTGTTTTGGTTTCCTTCGTTCTTTTTTAAATCTCTATTGTGCTACGGATTGCGTCGTGTTTCGATTAAAGCTGTCAGCAAGTTCCGTCTTGAAGCAGATCGATGTCTCCCCATGTTACCCCACCTCGACAACGAAAAAAGGCATTCAAGCCCAGAACCGCCACTGGATGCAAAACCTGCAGAGTTCGCCGCATAAAATGCGACAAGGCTGAACCCAGCTGCAAGCAATGCCTCCGAGGGCGTCGGATTTGTGATGGGTACCCCGCATATGGGCCTCCTGGCGGTTACGAAGCGTATCAAGAGTCGATCTTGCCTATTTGCCCACCTCTATCTCCAACTCTCTTCGACATAGCACAGGAAAATCGCTGCTTCAACTTCTTCCGACACCGAACTATCCCGCGGCTTTGTGGCTCTTTTGAGTCCCCTTTTTGGAATCGACTATTGCTCCAAGCGACACATCATGAGCCCGCTATTCGACATGCTGCAGTTGCTTTGGGATCTCTACATGAGCACTTTGAGCTTGGAAACTTGGCTCTGAGTGGACACAACGGAGCATTTGCCCTACAACAGTACGTCAAGGCGATTGGATATATCACGACACCGATCAATGCGACGGGCAAACAAGCAGCAGACGTGGCTCTGATAGCTTGCGTTCTTTTTGTTTGCTTTGAGGTAACCGACTATCCCAACCTGCAAATGCTCAACCTCTGACTGTTTCACGGACCTTGCGGGGCTGCCACAGCACAGCAGTATGCCACATAGACGGCGGCGTAAAGATTATATCTGAACTCCAGTCTCCTAAACCCAACACAGCTCTTCGCCTCTCACCCATCCCTTACGTCGCACTCCCGATCCTCAGTCAAATTTTCTCTCGCCTCGATACCCAAGCCAGTCACGTAGCTCATGGTCGGCCTCAGCTTCTACTCTGGCCAAAACTGTCGACAGAGGACTCTAGCTATAAGCCTGAAGTCCCTGCTTCCTTTGACAGTCTTGAGTCAGCTCGCAATAGCCTGGATTATATTCGGACCAGTGCAACCAGGGCGGTGGACACCTTTCTAAATCCATACACTGTAAATCCAGAATCCAGTCCAACTATACCAGTGGAGGCTGCCGAGAAGCTCTCATTAGATCTGGTTCGGAGCTTCTCGGCCATCAGACTAAGGCAATGGTCTCTGGCGTTCGAGAGTTTTCTTCGAGACAACCAGCATGAGCTGGGCGAAGCCCATCAAAGAGCAGTGTGTATTTTAAAGCTGCATCGTGTGATGATGGGCCTAACTTTCAGTATTGATATCGCTCGTGCTATGAGTGATGAGATGATATGGGACGAGTATCACCAGGATTTTGAGACTATGGTTTCGCTTGCGGAAGAAATCATGAACTCAACAACGGGGGGTGGGCCAACGTTCACGTTGGACACGGAGATCATCTTGCCACTCGGTTTCGCGGCGGTGAAGTGTCGGCATGGGAGATTGAGAAGGAAGGCCATCGCACTATTGCGACGAGAACAGAGACAGGAGGGGATCGGGAACAGTTTTCTAGCTGCGACAGTCGTTGAGCGACTTGTGGAAATTGAAGAGGAGGGGCTAGAGGGCGAGACAATTGAGGCAGAGCAAGTGTTGAGATGGAAAAGAGTCCGGACTGTTCAAATGAGTCTTGATACAGAGCACAAGAAGGCAAGATTGAAATATCCGAAATTGAGGGCGGATTGGGGAGTGGAGGAAATAGTTGACCGGGTTGAGTGGGGCGGGCAGGGGAGGTAACGAGTAAGGCGGGGCCGGAGACAACGTCCTAAATTGGCTGAGTGCAGACTGTGCCGTATCACTAGCCGCCCTCAGCCTCGCCCATTTTCACGACGACCAGCTTCATTCACATCGGTTGAGCATACACAACAGACAAGTAACTTCGACTTAGCACGACAAAGCTCTCTCATAATCGAAGTTCGACGGCCGAGACGACCGAGAGCATGTCGGAGTCCGATGAAGGTTCAGAGCAGAGAGCTGCGAAGAATGTGCAAGATTGGAAGTCTGTCGATGCAATTGCCCCCGCCTTTGCCAGAGAGAGCGAAGAAACGGAAGAGAGATCCTGGAGACAGTACCTTGGACATGGTGAACGCTCGACGTCAAATCCAGCTTCCATCAGATGTCCTGCCCTCGATTTATACAGCACTTCCCGAGGACGGCAGCGAGATCCGGCTAGTATGACTGCTTCCTGGAAAATGGTCGGATCCAATCAGGTCTAACCTTGAAGTTGTGAAGCTGACTAAGGAGCACAAGCCTCGTTACAAGGCGCTCTCTTATACGTGGGGCAGCAGGGGGCAAGACCCATCGACTTGGGCGGGACGGGTTTTACTGTTACAGGAAATCTGGGGCAGGCTTTGTATACCTGCGATCACCGGATCACGAGCAGTCATTTTTGATTGACGCGTTATGCATTAACCAAGTAAATGTTCACGATCGAAATGGTCAAGGGAAGAAGATGAGCACAATCTATCGACGGGCAGAAGAAGTTATCGTGTGGTTGGATGTTGAGGGGGACGCAGTTCCATTTCCTTCTCTTTTCTGAAGCAAATTATGGAGCCGGACCATGATACCCGCTATCTTTGACGTTGAGTCCTGCCTCAATACGAGCCTGGAATGCCCTCATCGAACTTTCGCATCGCGAATATTGGAACCACGTCTGAATCGTGCAGGAGGTCCTTTGCGCAAACAAGCCCACAAACCACTGCGGAATGGGTAGCATGCCATGGTCTGTATTTGCCAAGGCACATCGGACATGCGTGACCTACACTTTTCTGTCACAAAGCATAGAGAATCAGCGCTCCGAGTTCCTGAAAACACCAGCAGCCAAAATCGACGAGCAACGCAGTACCAGAGCTACCGGGCGTTTCCTGCTTCCCTACTCGAGGCCTCGCGAAACTCTCGGAGCACAGAGTCAAGAGATAGAGATTTTGTGCTCTTGGGCCTTGCAACAGACAGATTTTGGTTCCAGTCCTCCAAGAATCAACTACAAATTGACTACTAAAAGTCCTCCTTTGAGCTCTACACCCAAATCATCAGGCTGCATCACCTAATACATCGAATGCGTCTTTGTCAGTTTCTGCAACGCCTCCTTCGACAAAATTTTGACTCGTATCAGGAACCCCCCGGATTCAGAATTGGAGATGTGGATGACTCTCCAATCAACGCTATTGGACATCGAATTGCGACAGTCAATATTTTCAGTGCTGTTTACGGTTAACGCCTTGCCCTCTTCGCTGTCCTGCCCCTATTCCCACCTCTGCCTCTATTCCCACTCTCGTACCCTCCTGGCTGCCCCCTTGTTTGCAGCACTCACACTAGGGATAAAGTTGATAAAGATTTAGTAAAGAGAGCTATATAGAAATTCAAAGATGACTCGAATTGTAAGCATTAATGTCCAGACTCCAGCCGGGAATACCTTCACGGTGACCCCACACCCCGAATACTAAGACCGAGACTATTGTGATTATTAACATTACAACCTAGATTTTTTAATTAAAAATAGTTTTTTCTAATAGAGTCTATCCAAGGTACATAATGTACCTTACATGAATCCGAAATTAGTATGTGCCTTGTATATAAATTTCGGAATTGATTTAAGAACCGTACATACCAGGGGACGATAATGGTGACTCTCGGGAATAAGGAGACCCTAAATAATTATTATGAATTATCGATCACTACTATAATAGTATTCATCAATCCATGGTACTTCTAAATATTGATGAGTATCATAGTATTATTTATGACTAATTATTATTGATGACTACCATCCTACACAAGGACAGACTACATGGATGTAGCAATGACCCTCCGCCTACAAAATACAGCCCTCTCTTATAACTTGCTGGCTGGATAATCGCCCGCGGGAAGAAGAGGATGAAGAAGATTTTTTGACAGTAAAACTTCAATTGAGTGGCCGGGGTACTGTTTTTGTACAGATTGCCTCTCTTGATAGCGATCATATTGTTATACCTAATAACAACTACTACTATCTCGGGAAATGCAAAAGGAGTCTCCAAGACCAGAATTGGGCATGATTGTAGAACCAGTAATTCGTGATGCAGGCGTATGGAAATACATAGGATTAGCAAGAATTGCAGATGGGTTGGCTGATGGAGAGGAGACTCGAGTTGTCACTATTATCTAGAGAAGAGCGCCGGGTGGCCTAGTTTCGACAAGAGCCACCAGCATGTTTCTTACCCTTTCTTGAGGATTAGGCAATGAGAATACAAAAATGATATTTGCTTTGATAGCCCAATCTCACAGCGTAGCGTGATTTGGAGAATTTGATATGCTAAATGGGGAAACTCGATTCGTGATCTAGTCACATTTGCTGCGTGTTCAGCCTGCTAAGCCGAAAATCGACGTGCTGTCTTTACTTCAACAGAGGCTTCATAATATCCTCAATATCGGCATCCGTCTTATCCCCAGCAACACCCAGCAACTCATTATCAGTCTTCTCCATGAGTCCACCATATCCATCACCCATGATAGAGAGAAAAATATACTCGACCATAACTTCGTTGGTGAACTGGCCCTTCGCCAAAGCCTCATTGGAAGCCTTCTCAATCGCGGCAAGAGATGTTGGGACCGGTTCCCATTTCTTCTCCGGTGCAAGCTTCTTCGCGATAGCCAGCAGCTTGTTCTGGGAAGTGACCATATCCTGGACATACACAGCGCGATTCTTCGTCTCATCTGGATGCTCAAGAACACCAACCACAGCCTGCGCAACAGACTTCAGAGTGGTAGTGCTGAACAATTGATCTCCGCCATCGAAGATGCGTGGCTTGCCGCTCTTCAAGTCAAGCAAGAAGTTCATCTCAAGACCCCAATCCAAAAACGCGCCGTTGCGCACAAGAGTGTAGCTGAAATCAGGATTTGCAGCAGCTTTTTCCTCGATGTATTTCTGGACATTGACTTTGTAGCCGAAGACTGGGAGTTGCTTTGTCTTGGGATTGTCTAGATCCGAGCCGAATTCAGAGGGCAGGAACCGTTTCACGCCTGCGGCGATGGCAGCGTCGATGACGACAGTTTGGCCTTGGAGACCGTGGGTTCCGACGGTGGAGACGACGGCGTCTTGGCCGCGGAGAGCTGAGGTAAGGGAGGCGACATCATTGTAGTCGACGGTGACGGTTTTGACTGATGATGGGAAGGTGGTCTTTGAAGTTGAGCGGACAAGGACGGTTACGTTGAATTTGCCGGACTTGATGATGGCGTTGAGGACTGGCTCTCCGAGGGCACCAGCGGCCTGTAGTATGTTAGATTTGTTTGGGAACATGCGAAATGGACCCTTTTGGGAATGAACTTACGCCGATGGCAGCGACGTTCTTGATAACGACCATTTTGTGGATTGAGAGTTTGGAACTTGGTTTAGAAGTGTGGGTTGGATGTTGACTTTGACTTTGAGACTGAATCTTGAGCGCGTTCAGAGTGTGAAAAGAAGACGAGAGTTGAGATGATGATGAGAAGGCATCTTGAGCGAGGAAAGAGAGGACTTATATATCCTACTAGGACGGAACAGAAGCTCATGATTCGGAGCGGCATTTCTAATCATTTTCGAGCAGTCTCAAATCTACCACTGAGCGGATTGATGCTGTTACCGAGCAGGCACTATGCTGAGGTAATGCTGTTCCATCAGGCGATGTGGATGCCGTCGCCAATTCGTTGTGGTGTTTGGGAGTACGGAGAGCGAGAGCAGAATTTCGAAGTGAGATGTTGGCACTACGGCTCCCGCGCCGATTACTCTCGCTGCTTCTAATCCCACTGCAGGCGATTCCCGTCTCCCGTCCCCCACCTTGCGTTCTTACTAGAATGCTTCTACTTTCCTTTCTGATTTTACCCTATATTTTATTTCATATTTGGAATCCTTGCAGGTGATCGAATAATTGGAAGCCATTCATTTCTCTGTCTGATGTTGCTTGTAAGTGCAAAAGCATCGTACGCGAATTATTTGACGAGGTGCTCGGCAGCCCACATGGAAGTGCGTCGTAACAAAAGCGGCATGCTGGGTGGCGGTAGGCTCGGAAATTTTGGTGTGGGAGTCCGAAACTCTATTTCATCCTCCTCCTCCTCCTCCTCCTCATCACGTATTCCGCAATTGACGGGTGAAGGAGTCGATTACTGACCTCTTACAACTGTGACGATTGATGGAATCAGAGGAAAGGTTTTTCTAAAGACTTAATCTGGCAATCGGCCATTGAAAACTCCACTCCAGTCGTCCCACGATGAAATGGCAAACTCCCACCTCGGTGGACCTCGATGATAATGAACGACACGGAAAGCACCCAGAAGGGTCGATATCACTGCAAATTTATTGGCTGCGACAAATCGTTTCAGCGACGGGAGCACCTGGCACGCCACGTTCGAACTCACTCGGAATCGCGTTACATTTGTAAAGTTTGCCTGAAGGAGTTTACTCGCAGGTAAGATACTCGACGAATGCTATTTATTCTGTCTTCTTGCGTTCGTGAGGCCAAATGGCCAATTGCCCAAAGACCTTCAGCGATTTTGACTTTCTGAACCGCCCTCAAGGCTATAATTAGGCCGTCTAACGGTCTGGACCGCTTACAAGGAGTGAATGATCGAGATAGTCCTTGATCCACCCTACCACCCTCAGAGGAGGTCGCCTTATATTCAAATTATTGCATTCTTATTTCTCCACGGACTAACTGTGTTATAGTGATAGTCTACAGCGTCATCTTGGGCTCCATGGGGAAGAATTCAAACCTAGCCCTTCGGGAAGGAGCAAGCGCGCCTGTGTCACGTGCCATTCAAGCAAGGTAAAGTGTGACGGCGACCAGCCGTGTTCGAGATGTCGCAAGAAGGGTATTGATTGCAAGTACGATCAGCCGGATGTCAATGTCATGAATGATGGTTCAAAGAGTGTAACTCCTACCCCGATATTTGGATATCGTGTGTCACGTGACGTAAATGATGACACTCCAGTTTCCCCCACAGAGGATACGACTACTACGACCTCCGGCGAAAAGACCGTGGAAACGCAAGCCTCATTTGAAGAACGATTGTGGGCTGCCTTAAGTAAATGCAAAGGTCCCATAGACTGGTCATCGGCGAAGGTTCAAAAGGATTTGCCACGCGGTCCGGCTTTTGGCGATGCTCCAAACAGAGTCGCTCATTCCACCTCAGAAAGCGAGAATTGGCCCTCACTTCCTGAACCAGAAACAGCAAAGTACTCGAAACTTTACTTCACTCACTTTCACCATCGTTGGCCCATAATCCACCCTCCAACATTTGAAGCAGACACCGATCTTCCAGCCTTAATATCCTGCGTCACTATGATCGGCGCATGTATCCATGGAACAAGTGACTCAAAAGAGTTGGCCATGAGTTTGCATACTCGCGTGATTGATTATATCTTCCCTCGATTGGTGTGTTCCTCACTTAGGGTCTGAGATTGAGAGTTTCGACTGACTATGCCATTAGGGCCAGCTTTCTTCGGAAGATTCCACAGACCACTCATCCACACTTGCTCTTTGTGAAGCATCCTTACTATATATAATCTTCGGATTCTACTGTGGGGTATGTTGAGAGTTTTATGCTGCGCTCCTCTAAGTATGACGTTCCTGATGGTTGCAACAGAAAGAAACGATATTGTCGAGGGCTATCATCGTCCGAAGCATGCTTGTCACTGCCCTCAGAGAGATGGGATTTTTCAAGCCTGAAACTCCTGTTCCTTACGACAAACCTGGATATTTCTTACCCCTTCGTTCGGTAAAGGAGGGGCAAAAGCAGAGGTAAGTCATTCGGTTGGCGCAAAATGTCTGTTCTAATAGTTGATAGACTAGCCACCTGTCTCTTCAAAGTCGACTCCTATTTCAACATACTTCGAGGCCAACCAGAACTCCTCACCCCCGAAGAGCTCCACTTTACCCTACCTTGCACTTTTGCTCTCTACAACGCAGATGGACTGAATATATGGGAAATTCGTCACTCAATTGAGCCAGAATCGCGAGGTCAGATGACGATTTGCCGTGCCATCCGCGAGCCCACTTTAGAATCGTTCACTCCAACCGACGGATTGATGTTAGTTGAAGACATCCAGCTTGGCATCTGCGCAATGCATTCAAAAGTATGGCAACTACTGGAGCGAACTCGTGACAGTCCGGAAAACGAAGTAAGCAATGCTATTGAAAGAGACTCTCTGAAACGACGACTCGATGCCTGGAAACACTGGATCGATCAAATTCCGATTCAACAGACAGACCATATTGATTTTAGTCATGGACAACATCTTGACATGCGATACTACTACGGCATGGAAGACCATTCGCAACCTGGGTGGCAATTAATTGTTTTCAATCGCCCCAAGAACCTGATCTTCGATACGCTCATGCTTTACCACCTACTGAGCATGCATTTACACGCTGATATTCGAACTCTTACCCAAATGGCAAAAGACAAGCATTCCATCGATCCATCTTTGGTTCCAGGCCATAAGTATCTGAAAGCTCAAGAACGTCGGGAAGAGTCAACACATGCCTGGGCAGAATCAGCGGCTGTGCGACGAGCATTGTGTCATGCTACAGACATTCTCGTATTCTACAGCAACGTATCGGGCCTCGAGAACAATGAGGTAGATCCCATTGCCTATGTTGCGCTAGCCGTCGCTGCTCTGGTGATTTGGGCGTATTGTATGTACGGTGGCAAGGGATGCCCTGACTGCATCTCGGAAGGACAGATTCTCCCTTTCATCGATGCACCGGTCGTTGAACTTACGAAATGGAGCGGCCCGAAAACCTCACAAGTATATGAAAAGGATAGAGAAGCTTGGATTGAGATGGGAGGCTGTCGCGGCGCGTTGACGGGGATCCTGTTTTGTCGATGCAATATTGACTTGCTCGTCGCTAAGTTTCGAGCCTGCATCCGCGATGGGTGGAATGTCGCCGACACGCTTGCACCTGGAATCTTCAAACCTTAAGGGTGTCTCAAATGTTCAAATGTAAGATTGATTGGGCGATCCGTGGAATTTTATTTCACTAAGTTCGGGCAACGACGCAAGGGATGAAGCGCAAGGAGGAATGTTCCAACCTCTGTCACGAGTATTTGATCCACCGCAGAGCCCAGATCTTCGGTCAAGATCTTACTACTCTCCTCTCTTCTAGGCGACTGATTAAACATGGATCTCGCTCACAATATTTTTATGCCTCCAGATACGCAAACGCTGAGGGCCATGAATAACTTAGATACAATGGTGCTACTCCGCCAAACAACTCATGGGACAAAACCGGTACGGGAATCCCAAACCTTGAAGAGTCTTTACGACCTCGAAATTCCGCTTGGACTACCAACGAGGATCATGCATTGTGGTCTGACAACCCAGCAGATGGATCTTTCAAAAACCCAGGACTATCAAATCGCCGTAATACAGCATGCAAGGAAGACTCACTCTACTTCGAGAGAAATCCCTCCGGCGCCAGCAGAGCTACGAAGACTTTTCTCATTTTGCCAAACTTCCCCTCGAGCTACGAGAAGCCATTTGGAAAGAAGCATGTCATCTTCCTCGCCTGGTCGAAATCCATCCAATCCGTATGTCCGTTAAACGCAAGATGGCCAACGAATATAGGGGTTTTTAGCAGGCTTCATAGACAAGGCACCACTAGTGGAGATGAGCCGCCCTGGCGCTACCTGGAGTCATTCTAGTGACATGAGCCATCGATACAACAGCAACAGGAGTAGAAGCGACGGACTTAGCCATTGTGTTACCAGCCGAGCTAGATCCAGCCTTGCAAAAGGTGAATTGGGCTGCGCAGAAAAATTGGTTGGCGTCTGCTCTGATTCGGCATTTGTTGTATTGGTCCTAGCAGGCGTTGATTGCGCTGATGGAAGCTGCAGAGCGACGGTTGAAGGGCAGTCGCCCTTGGAGGACGTGATTGTTGAGGTTGTGGTGTAGACCGATGTGTGGGTTTGGGTGCCACTGGTGACGGTGGATGTGATGGGGCACACAGTGATGTAGATGGTTGTTTCTAGGGCGGTGGCTGGCTTGTTCAAACCACTGGTGGAACGGGCACAGGCGACGTACTTGGCTGCGCATTTCGCCTGATTAGCATCGGGTTGAGATTAGCAATCGGATCGGACTTTGTCACATTCTAGGAGACAGTGGTCGTCGAAACAGGCGGCTTATTCAAACCGCCGGTTGTTCCGGCACATGCAACATACTTGGCAGCGGATTCAGCCTGGCTGGCGTCTGGCTGGGATTGGTAGTGGGATCGAACCTATTGGCAGTCGGCGATAGAAGAGGTGGTTGGGGCGGGTGCTTGGTTCAGGCTACTGGTGGTTCCAGCACAGGCAACATACTTGGCAGCACACTCGGCTTCATTAGGGTCTGGCTGAGATTGACACTCAGCACGGAGCTTCTGGCAGTCCGCAATCGAAGAGGCAGTGGGTGTTAGGCAACCTCCTTTCAAGAAATGATTGTTGAGGTTGTCGTGTACATGGATGTAAATGTATGCGTTTCTGAGGTCATGAGCAGGGCAGACAGTTGCGTAGATAGTCTCACCGGTTGCTGTGGTCGCATTACCGTGATGAACGGTGTTGGCTGTGAGAGCCAGACAGCCCAGAGGCCTAAGGAGCGGGAGACCATGTTGGGTGGTGAATGTTAAATAGATTTGTTGAAATGAGAGAATGGGAGAAGCATATTCTATGTTGCTGTGCTAAGAAGGGATGCTACAACGAGTTTTGCACGACGCTGAGAACTCTTGCGAGAGCCCGAAGAGGCATGAAATGTTTATGTTTCGAAACCTCGCGAAACTTGTAAGCTCTCTAAACCTACATAAGAGGTCTTGGCTCATCAAACTTCTTCCCGACACCTTCCATTGGGTTGAGGACGACATAATCCCGTCAGATTACAGAATTGTGGCCTGACTTCCGCGTGAAGTCGGACCTTACCATAGCTTCATACCGAATACTGATTTAGCGCTAGAGGAGTATTAGAGGATAAGTAGATCTCACCCTTTAATCTTAGCCCAAAAAACTCACCCGATGCAATCCCTGAGGATAAAGAGGAAAAGAAGCAGGGCAGGAAGTTAAATCTACTGCTTCTATCCCTTGTTACAGCAGCTATGTCCAAGCAGCACTAAGAACATAAGAATAAAGCTAGCACAACAGCACCATAGGATAGGGATGAATAGTTCTCCTAACTACTACGTGCCCTCTAAAAAGAACAGTTACTTAAAATCGAGGAGCACTTGAATTCACTTTTAGTTTTGGGCTAGGATTAATTCTGGACAAGAGTAGCTATTAGTAGCCGTGTACTAGCTGATGTATTTGCTATCTTGCTCTGGATGGCAAGGTTAATTACGATTTCTAGAATAGTATTGAGGCTCTAAATCTCGAATATGACCCTTTTATAAAGATCAGGAGTGATAAGAGCTTGATAGTGGAGCTATGGTGAAAGAACTCTGTTGCCTTATAAACGGAGACTGTCCGCAAATCAAGCGCGAGACTGACGATACGAACGTAATTTTCAAGTGCGGAGGCTTAGAGTATTCAGAAGTAGCTACGGAACATACAGTGAACTTCGAAACCGGCTTCGCCCCAAATACTTTCTTATTAAAAGGTCAGCCCCACTTCGCTTTGTTAACCCTTGTATGCTTTTTGCTGTTTTAGGTAAAGCACAGTGCAAGGGTTATGTTCTGACGTATGGAAGACTGGATCACGGGCTGACGGAACTTGAGGCTGAGCCAATCTAATCACGTGATAAGCTCTAAGCGCCGAGTACGGATACATTTATTAAGCTGCAAGGCATGCTTTCTCCTTCACAAGATCCCACCTCGTTCATTCTAATCTACAATGCCCACGCCTGTGTCTATCAAGCCGAAGCGCAACTAGCTATTCGAAATTAAAAAAGGGACCTCTAGGCAACTTTCACTGGATCGCGTGTCTCCCTCAGAAACGTACCAATATTCCGCTTCGTCCTGACAGAATATCTATCTTCCTGCATAATATTACAGCACGCTGCGACGCTGCCTCCGTTTTGCGACAAATCGCTCACCACACTTCAAAGTATCCCATTTGCAACACATTCTACCCATTAGTCGCTCGCACTTTCGGACTTGAAAAACGTTCAATACAGCTGCTATAGCAGTCTGAAGACCGAACCGTACTTAATATGTGGTTGCTCGATGCTGCAACTATAGTACTTCATGAATTCCCTAGCTCGGAGGCGCCGCTCTACGCGATTTTATCACACACTTGGGGTCCAGAAGAAGTGTCGTTTCGTGACCTGCAGGACGATAGAGACAACGCCTGCAAAAAAGCGGGTTTCGCAAAAATCCAGAGGTGCTGTGAGAAGTCCTTGGAAGATCGACTTAAATGGGTGTGGATCGACACCTGCTGCATCGATAAGCAAAGTAGCGCTGAGGTCACCGAATCTATCAACTCCATGTACGCTTGGTATAGAGATGCTACTCTATGCTATGTATATCTCGAAGATATTCCAACTGGGCAGCTCGTTCGAACTGTCGATATTATGGATAGAAGTCGATGGTTCACCAGGGGATGGACACTTCAAGAACTCATCGCCCCTACAAAGATCCTGTTCCTAAATGGTGATTGGGACACCATTGGAAAGAAGTACGCCAAATATCTTACCAATATCCAAGGCCTTGGAAATGACAAGCAGCATCAGCTATTCGTCCGGCGAATCTCAGATATCACTGGCATCCCCGAAGATATCCTGGACCAGACCGGAGAACTCTCAGAGGTCTGCATTGCTACCCGTATGACCTGGGCGTCCCAACGGCAAACTACCAAGGAGGAAGACAAAGCTTACTGCTTGATGGGATTGTTCGATGTCAACATACCAGTAATCTACGGAGAAGGACTTGAGAAAGCGTTCCGACGCCTTCAGATTGAAATAATGAACCACTCCCCGGACCAAACAATATTTGCTTGGAATTACGGCATGGCAGCACACGAGAGGTCCTGGAGAGGTGGCCTGACTGCTCCATCTCCACAATGCTTTGCGGGATTAGGGACCATCGAGCGATGCGAGATTGAGAAAAGAACTATCAGACCATTCTCGATGACTAACGCGGGACTGTCTATTACTTTGCCGGTGAGAAATGTCGAGGACAGTGTCCTGGACTATGAGGCTATTTTGGAGTGCCGATGTATTGATAGATTCTCGCAACAATCGGGCTATGTCGTAATTCCTTTGTCGCGGTGGAATAGCCGCAAAGAATCAGCTCTCAACCAGTTTCTATTCGATATTGACAGAATGGGTTGGTGGAACATGACTACAGCGCAAGAGGATGTCAAAATTTTCACTGGGGAAGTGACAAAAGAGTTTCAGTATATGGATCTCTTTATCATTGGGGAAGACCAGTCTCGAAAGGTCAGGGAGCGGAGACGATGGCTGGAACTTCGACGACTTGGACTTGCTTAATATGATAGAATTTGTTTTAGCCAAACGTCTTGCTGCTGAATGTATCCTGCAGGCTCAACCGCCTGAGTCCTGCCTCGCAAGATTTGCTCTGTCTGTATCTGAAGAGCAGCTTTGCGAATACTAGTGTGTCGGCAATGATGGGAGGCTGTCGAGGTCAACACAAAGCTCGAATGATTAGCTAAATGCAACACAGCCCTGGACATTCCAGGGAGGAATTCCCTCAACCCCATCAGCCCGACTCCAGAATGGCAGAGCTGTTGATGCAGCAGGTGCTGATTAGTCGTTGCTCCCTACGTCGCTGTTCGTCGCTGGCAGCGTCAGGACTCGCAGATGGTTCGGCGTATATGGTGGGGAGGCTCGTAATTATTCCATGGGAAACGAATTTCCTGCAAAACAGATAACGTATACGGAGCGAGCAGTGTCGACCACGTCTTGAAAGTGAGGCGGCCAGGTCATTGAATTCTTCGAGCCCACGGCGCTCCCTCTGGTTCTATGACCTTACTCTCAATTGGAGATGATACGAGCGATGACTCAAACAGCTGCAATGCGACGCCGCAACCTTTGCGCATACGCAAGAAGCCACTGGCCTGCGCTCTCCTTGCTCAAGTGAACCTGCAAAATTCTCTTCACGTCCGCCTTATCCTCTTCCCATCCAGGTATACTAAGCTGTCGGCCAATGTGGAGATATGTTTGATGAAGGCTTTCCATGTTAGTTGCAGGTATCCAGATGATTCAGCAATTCTTATGCTTGTCTTTTATTCGGTAGAAAAGCTCGAGCACCAACTGCGTCTTACCTACACCTCCAAGTCCCCATACTGCAACTTTTGTCGTTCGACTTCTCCAAAATGAATTTTCTTCAATCTCACGAGATGACAGAACGACAGACGAGGGAGGAATTGAGAATATTTATACAGATGTCGGAACACACAGGGCAGGTTATAGTAGGAATACGCGATCAAAACACGAGAAATCATCGTACGTGACAACTTCCAACCAGAAGTTCTCGGATACCAGTGCAAGCCGTATTAGGAGCTGAGGGGCATTAGAGATCGATCCGACGCTAATAACAAACCGCAAAAGAAACACGAGCGTGACTTTGTTTACAATAGAATGATTATTTTGGTGGAGCCCGACAAAGGCCGTATTAAAGCTCTTTTGCAACATGTTATTGGTGCGCATAGGTTTAACAGAGTTTAAATCTGAGTAGTTGCCGCATGATGTTACTAGAGCCTAGAGTTTTGGGTACCTGAAGATCATCCGGCACCCCAAATAATCCAATAATAGATATTTCAAAGTGCCTCCTGAGTCCTGAAGCAAAACTGTCTCTTCATGGTCGGCCTAAACACTTCTGGAGGAACCGAAAGCAGTCGAATCGTGGACCTTGATAATGACAATTTATTTACCAGTATACGAAGGTGGATGCTTCACTAAGGCAGCCAAGAGCCTCAGTGATCACAATGAACTGGAAAACGTACCTGACGTGGTGAAGTTCTCGTCCAAGAGCCTCGAAGTTATTGGTCGCAGCTCCAAAGCCACCTGGACACAGTTCACAACTGCGATCTCTCGGACTCATCTGCTGGTAAGACGAAGCTGAAGGCGATTTCTCTGTCCGTACAACCACCCTTCGTTCATAGTCCGAATCGTTCAATTGCAAGACAGTGTGCAGCCCTTTGTCGTTGTCAGATCTTTTGCCCTACAGGATGCCGTCCACCTGGAAAATAGACTAGCAAGAGACTACGCAAAGATGAACTGTGCTTTCGGCCTTTCAACAGCCATTAAACTTAATGGAATCAAAACTTGGAGAATAGGAAGTTCCGAGGAGCAGCACTTTGTTTCGACATCATGTTAAGCACGAACGACCACTTCCTAATGGGCTTGGTACAAGGCAAACTCCATTGCCGAGCTCATCTCAATTGAAGCCAGATATTTAAGCTTCGCAGTAATGTGGATTCAAGCACCACCAGCGTACTGTATCATGTGGCCCTAGAGAATGGGACGCTGATCAGAAAGAGAACGGTCCCCGGCTCAACACAGCACTTGGTAATGAACCATCCTATACGACGCGAAGAAATACTTATCTGCATTAATGAGAAGTGGCGGATGGCTGAGGGATGATATTCTGGAAGCGCGAACATTATTGATGAACATTATTACTCCTTTCCTGGGCAACGGTGAAACGCGTTTCAAACACGCGCAACCCCGCGATTCTCCACAATGAACACAACTCCTTCACGATCCACATTCACGATCAACGAACCCTCTCTCACTAATCTAACCCTCAATCAACACCCACAAAATGCCACCCCACGAAGGCCTAACGCACCTAAAAGAATACGACGTCAAAGACTCAAACGTTGAACTAATCGGCAGCACCATCGACCACAACGTGAAATACGCCTCGGCCTCAACCGAACCGGCCTGGAACAACAACCTCATCGGCCACGCCCCGGGCCTCTATGTCTGGCGCATCGAAGATTTCCAAGTAATCCCATGGCCTAAAGATCGAATTGGCTCATTCTATGACGGGGACAGCTATATCGTGTTACACTCATACGAAATTGGGGATAAAGAAGGAAGGAAGAAGTTGGGACATGATATCTTCTTTTGGTTGGGGAGTAAGACGTCTCAGGATGAGGCGGGCACGGCGGCGTATAAGACGGTGGAGCTGGATGAGTTTTTGAAGGGTACGGCGTGCCAGCATAGAGAGGTTCAAGCTGCGCCTTCGGAGGAATTCATGGCCATTTTCCCCAGACTTAAGATTTTGAGTGGTGGTGTTAGGTCTGGGTTCCGACATGTTGAGAAGGAAGATGACAAGGAAATCAGAACGTTGCTGCGCATTTTCAAACCTGCGAATGGGAGGAAGGATGGGATAGTGGTGCATGAGGTGCAGCCCACATGGCAGAGTCTCGATGAGGATGATGTATTTGTGCTGGATACAGGTGTGAAGATCTGGGTGTGGCAAGGGAAGAAATGTAGCCCCATGGAAAAGGCGAAGGCTGCGCAGGTGGTCAACGACTTAACGCTTGCGAAACATATCGATGTGGAGGTTCTGTCACAAATGGAGGCGAGATCTAAGCTGGTCGTTGATTTGCTGGGAGGTAAAGATGTTGATCAGAGGGAGTTTCGATGCCCTAGACCATTCTCGTCGTCAGAGAAGTCTGCAGGCGAAGCTGGGAGGCCAACCAGATTATTCCGCCTCAGCGATGCCTCGGGTCAATTGTCCTTTGATCTCGTAAAGGACGGTCAGCCCATCCGAAGAGCAGACCTCGACGGTAATGATATCTTTGTTGTTGACACCGGCAAAGCTATCTGGGTCTGGCGAGGTCTGGGAGCTAGTAAAGCCGAGAAGGCCATGTGGATTAAGGCGGCTCAAATGTATGTGAATCAGCTTCAAGACGCCTATCTTACGCCCATTAAGAGCGTAGTAGAGGGCAACGAGAACTCGGCATTCTCGAGGGCGCTGGAAGTATAGAATGAAAATCATACCTTGGGCAGTTCAAATCAATCAAAAGATCAATAACCAAGAGACGACTCCCCGAAACACAATGTTGAGAAGACTGCTTATATGACGGGTCAGAAGTGACAAACGGAACTCTGTACATCTTTTTAGATTCCGTAATTCTCAAAACACCAAAGTCCATTCACCGTACGCCGCGCTTGATGCAACCCCTTTACCCATTTGAGACTGCTAAGCGAATTTTCACCTCCTCCCTCTTCCAGCACCGCCCCCACCCATCATACCTCCCATTTGCTTCATCATCGCCTGCATATCCATCCCACCAGGCATACCTCCTCCTCCTGCGCCTCCACCCCCCAGCATCTTCATCAACGATCCCATATCAGGCATTCCACCAGCACCTGCTCCCCCGGCTCCACCCATACTCTGCAGCCGTTTCTGCATGGCCGCCATCTGTTGCGCCTTGTTTCCACCTCCCATGGCTCCCTGTGCCCTCGCCATATTCTTCATATTTCCGCCCATCTTCTTCGCCATTCCAGCCATCATCTTGTGCTGCGTGAGTAGATCCTCGACTTCTCGCACACTTGTCCCAGATCCATATGCTATTCTCGTCATCCGCGTAGGCTGCTCAATAAACATCTTTCCATCGCTATCAAGCTCCTTCGTTGTCATCGAATCGCAGATATAGATCATGCGCTTGAGTTTCATAGATCCTTCCTCGTCGTCCATGCCTTGCATCATTCCACTCATTCCTGGTATCATGCCCGCCATTTTCGATAAAGGACCCATTTTCATGATGTTGGATAGTTGATCGCGAAGGTCACGGACCGTGAAGACTCCTTCTGCTATGTGCTTCATAGTGTCTTTTTGATCCAGCTTCAGCGATTGAACGTGCTCGACCAGACCTTGCATATCGCCCATTCCAAGTAATTTCGATACGAATTGTTGGGGGGCGAATCGTTCCAGATCTAACATGTGCTCTCCCGTTCCAATGAAGACAATAGGTGTATGTGTTGCAGCGACAGCCGAGATAGCACCTCCGCCACTGGCATGGCCATCCGTTTTCGTGATAATAATCGCACCGAAATCCGCAGTCTCCTTGAAAGCCTTACTCTGCGCCTCAGCCTGTTGTCCAATACTAGCATCGAGTACCATGATAGTCTGATCCGGCGTCACTGCCCTTTGAATCTCCACCATCTCCTGGAACAGCGCATCTTCTTGCCGATGTCTTCCACTGGTATCCACGATAATAATCTCAAATCTCTCCTTCTTGAACTTCTCTACACCTTCCCTCGCCACAGCCGCAGGATCCGTTTGTGTGAGCGACCCATAATAGGGGATCTTCGCCTTCGTAGCATTCTGCTTTAACTGATCGAAAGCACCCGCTCGGAACGTATCCGCGCACACCAAACACGCCTTAAATCCTCTCGACTGATAATGTCTCGCTAATTTCGTACACGTAGTCGTCTTTCCCGCACCTTGCAGTCCCACAAACATGATAACATTCGCCTTCCCCTTCTTAGGCTTGAACGGCTCGGCATGGGGATCCACGAGTTTGACCAGTTCGTCGAACACGGCTTTTTGGATAAGTCGTTTCTTGTTTACGCCTGGGGCCAGCTCTTTGAAGTTTACGGAGGCTTTGATGGATTTGCGGAGGTTTCCGACGAGGCGTACGTTTACGTCTGCTTCCAGAAGGGCGGCGCAGATTTCTTTTATCATGCCATCGAAGGCCTGGAATTGTTAGTGGGAGTCATGGCACGTGGGCTTGAATGTTACCTTTTCGTCGAGATTGCTGGACCGCGTCAGGTCGCTGACGGCGGCATTGATGCGCCGTCCGAGATCTTGAAGAACCATATTGATTATGGAATATGCGACGATGTTGCTGTCGTCGCTGCTGTGATGTGACTGAAGTGTTCTTCTCTCGAAATGTGGGATTCGGAAGGCGGGGTGCAAAAGTGGGTCAGCCAATGAACGATTGTTCCGCAAATCTCGGAACAACCTCCAAATATTTTTTTACTGCCCTTGTCTGATAAGATTTCGAACCCCTTCCCAAAGACAGAACGGTCAATCGCTCAACCAACCTCACAAAATGGCCGGTTCAGTCTCCAAAAAGCGCAGAGTGGAGGATGGCATGAAAGGCAAAGTCTCGCGCCCCCACAAAAAATTCAAAAGGCAAACCGACTACAACTCAACATCCGAATCAGAAGCCGAAGACACCCCAGATTTCCAAGCCGTGAACCTGCAAGATTCCGACGATGAAGGTCTCGCTTCCACCGACCTCGTCACTGGCACACTCTCAGATGAAGAACTAGACGACGAACCCGTTTCAGCAAACGCAGAGGAAGAGGAAGAGGAGGTTACAGATGGATCGAACTCAGATTCAGATTCCGAAGATGACGAGGATGGTGATGAGGGTGGCAATCCGAATTTAGTGAAAAAGAGGAAGAGAAACGATCCCGAAGCCTTCGCAACATCAATGTCCAAGATCCTCTCCTCCAAACTCTCCTCCTCAAAACGGTCCGACCCTGTGCTATCACGCAGCGTAAACGCCATCCAAGCCAGCAAAGAAATTACCGATCTAGCGCTCGAGAAGAAGGCGAAGCGGAATATGAAAGAGGAGAGGAGGACAGCATTGGATAAGGGAAGGGTAAAAGATGTGCTTGGGGCTAGTACGGCGTTTGATGCAGCCAGTGGGAGGGAGGGGGCGAGTGTGCAGGAGACTATGGAGTTGGAGAAACGATTGAGGAAGACGGCGCAGAGGGGTGTGGTTAAGCTTTTTAATGCGGTGAGGGCCGCGCAGGTTAAGGGAGAGGAGGCAGCGAGGGAGGCGAGGGTTAAGGGTGTTGTTGGGCAGGGGAGACGGGAGGAGAGGGTTAATGAGATGAGTAAGAAGGGCTTCCTGGAGTTGATTGCTGGGGGTGGTGGGGGGTTGAAGGCCGGTGGTATTGAGGAAGCTTGAGGGAATGACTGAAACGTGTGAATTGGGCATAGCAAGGCGTTTGGATGGTTGTGTGGCGTTCTATTGCAGCATATTGCTGCCACTCAAATGAGTCCCTATGTACAGGCTGTTGAAGAGCCGTATGTTGTTACATGTACAGGAGCATCAATGATATGATACTCTCCCAAAGGATCTCCAGGTGATCCAAAATATCTCGCAGAAATGCTCCCGCTCCATCCCAAGATGCTCACGAACCCATCCACTTCTATATTACCGTCTCCCTTATTTCTTCAATCCGACCGCTCGTTTTTCTTGCTGAAATCGCTCGCCTGCATATTTCTAGTCATTGAAGGAAGCTTGACCCGCAATCCATCCAGTTCCTTCGACATGATCACCTGGCAACCCAGTCTCGATGTTTCTGTAAGGCCAAACGCCAGATCCAGCATATCGTTCTCGTCATCGTCCGGTTCTGGCATCTGGTCGTATAATGCCTCATCTTCGACTATAACGTGACATGTTGAGCATGCACAGGATCCTCCGCAAGCTCCTATACGCCTGTTAGTGGGTTCCAGGGGTAAAGAGAGGTGGGTCCACTGACCTTCCATCTCAATATCATGGGCCTGTGCTATGTCTAACAGATTGTCTCCCTTCGAAACTACAATCTTGTGCTCGTCGCCCTCCTTGTCGATAAATGTAACATAGAGCCTGCCATTGAATGAGTAATGCGTACTATATGTATATTCCGGGCCACACTCACTCTTCTCCAGGCTTCGGTGGCGACCAGTCACCGTGTGCAACTGCTTGTGTACATGAGAAGGTTCGTCGAGCTTCCAAAGGTCTAACTGATTGATTCGAAACCGAGGAGTTCTGTGGGGCAAAGGTGCGAAAGGGATATGATCTTGTGGCGGGTGCATTTGAGGATATTGCTCGACGATGACACGCTGGGGTTGTCGCAAATGACTTCCGGCTGCATTGAAAGCTTCCTCGACTTAGACCTGACAAGCCCCGACTTGCAACTTGTTTGGCAGACATTTTAATTCGAGAGAGCGTTCTCCAAGAAAAGACCGACGGTGGTTGAGAGGAAGACGGAGATAAGGTCGAGGATGTTGGTTTTGAAGTTAAAGGAATTCGGGTAGGAGCGAATATGGTAGACCTTCTAGTGAATTGCCCGGACAGTGTCTTCCTTCAAATAGCGGTCTATCTATCCATATCCAATTGTGGTTGTCGTTCTTGTTGTAGATGTTGTGGCACATGCGATCCGCTCAAAAAATGTTTATCGGAGCTCTCTTCTTGGGAAATTCTACGCGAGCCTCACGATTGCAATGGACATCCTTGTCTTAAGAAACCAAGCATCGACAAAAATCTTGGACGAATCCTCTCAACCTATATTCATGTAACAATACAGTAACATGGCGACTTCACGCGGAGAGCCAAATCCTCTAAGACCGTACTATATACCGCCGTCAATCGGCATCCCACAAGACACTCCCGGCGCAACAAGCTCAGGAACTCATGGCCTCGGACCAAGAAATGGCAGCGCATCATCCTACGCGTCCTCGGCGCGTGAGATGTTCTCTGATATCGATTACAGTGACTATATGTCCGATGCTTCGCCGTCGACCATAGAGAGTATTAGGAAAACGTTGGATGAAGCTCTGTACAGATACGTCAGCGTTCTGTTAAGTCAGCCATTCGATATTGCGAAGACGGTATTGCAGGTCAAACGTCAAGATGGGCAGGAAGAAATGACTATTAGGGATGGTGTCATTATGACGGACGGTGCACAGTCACATCGGGAAGATAGAGCTTACTCTGATGTATGGCAGATGCATGGTGTTTGCGGACTTTGCTAATTCTTGCATCCAGTATCCTTCAGATGACTCTGATCCAGACGAGCCTGCGTATTTTACCTCCGCTGCTCCATCTTCACATTCGTACTCTCGTCCAAGATCACAACGGCAGCACGACTATGATGACCGAACACCCCCGCCTCCTCCCAGATCGCCTAAATCCTCGCATCAACTTGCGCTGAAGAAGTCGGACTCGATTATGGAGGTCATATCGCAAGAATGGACAAAAGAAGGAGCATGGGGAGTTTGGAAGGGCTCAAATTCTACATTCGTCTATACGTTCCTGCTGAAAACAGTTGAGAGTTGGTCAAGAGGTGTATTCTCTGCACTATTCAATGTTCCAGATGCAGGTGTAATAGGAGGATTAGGGCCCGTGACCGAAGTGGCAGATTCTCCCTACCCTTGGGCATCACTGGCAGTGGCAGTTGCAGCTTCAGTCGCTACCGGACTCATCCTCGCACCATTAGACCTCGTCCGTACCAAGTCAGTGCCCGTGCCCTTACCCAGTCTACAATTCTACCGATCAACTAACGTTTCACAGGCTCATTCTCACGCTCATTTCCCTCCCCAGGCGATCAATGATCCACAACCTCCGAACACTACCCTCTTACCTCTGTCCCTCAACATTAATGATACCCACTATCCTACACAGCCTCATCACCCCTACAATCAACCACTCCACGCCTCTCCTTCTCCGGACTCACCTCGCCATTGACCCAGTTCTCACACCAACCACCTACAGCTTCTTCAAATTCATATCTCGGGCCGTGGAGCTATTCCTCAAGCTTCCTCTCGAAACAGTACTACGACGCGGACAAATGGCTGTTCTCACCTCAAGCCAATATCGTGTGCAGGGTGGGACAGAGTTTGAACCAATGGTAGAGATTGGGCCATATAAAGGTGTTCTGGGTACTATGTGGAGCATCATACGAGAAGAAGGAACATCAAGTCAGGAAATTACCGTGGGCAAGAAGAAGAAGGGCAAGAAGGTGGAAAGGAAAGGACAGGGAATCGAAGGTTTATGGAGAGGATGGAGAGTGGGGATGTGGGGATTAGTCGGAGTATGGGGAGCGAGAGCTATGGGTGGAGGTGGGAACACTGGTGGAGAATTCTGATTGTCGGATAAATGATACCAAGTGTCTGATTTTGTAGCAAGGCGTTTGGGGTCATTTTCCAGGATGGGGGATTTGAAGGAAGTATGGGGGTTGGGGTGTGGATAACTCTGCTCATGTCATGTGTATACGAAACTTAGTACACTAAGAAACAATTTTCGAAGCCGGGTGGCAGCGTATTGATTGTACTTGTGGAGAGTTGATTGTTATTCGCTGTTTAAGGCTACGCTGGTGATGCTGGCAATTCAACCCTGTTTGGTGAAGCCACCGCGTTCAGCCTCACTCCTCACAACTTCTGCAATCTCATCCTTCAACTCCTTTTCCCTCGGCTCCCAACCAAACAGTTTCCTAGCCCTGATCGACTTGCAACTCGCTTCTGTGTTCCAAAGTGCAGGACCAGCAGATTTCAACAAATCTTTCTCGTTCTCCTCAAGTTTCATCACTTCTCCACTCTTCAGAAAGCCCTGCTTATGAGCTTCTTCAGCAATTGCATCTGAAACGTCTTGCCACTAAAATCTCCAAGTCAGCTTTCTCATTCGCCAAATACTTCCAAGCGGTCGACCAGCGTCAGGGGAAAGATTTCACGTACGTAGTGCACCCCATTCTCAGCAAAATAATAGCCCTCATTCCCCCACGTCGCCTTCCCTTTCCCCGCTCCCTCCCTCTCTTCTAACTCTGCAGTCGCACTCTCAATAATCTCCAAATACAGCCTCGTCAAATCATCAACATGGATATTCGGCCAGAACGTCCTATCCTTCCCTTCTCCCTTCCCATGTCCAGGAATCAAAATTCCTGTCCCTCGTTTTAGCGTCAAGCGAGCAAGTTCGTAGATCTGGTGTGAACGTGTCGAGCCCGTTCCGCGACCTGCGCCGAAGATGGTCGGTGGGCAGATGATGGCTGTTTTGACTTTGGTGGAAGAGGTGGATTGGGAGAGGGAGAGTGGGATGGCATCACAGGGGCGGTGGGAATGTGCTTCTATGTGGCCGTCAGCTGTTTTCACAGAGTACGAGGAATCGAGGAGGAATGTGGAGGAACGTGGAGAAAGAGTTTACCGGGAAATGAAACAACCTCCCCAACCCCCTCCCAATCATCATAAACCTTCACCTCACTTACACCTCCCTCAACTTTGTTCCCTGACAATAGTTCTGGCTTCAGAAGGATGTCTGTTCCAGACGTATGGATCCAATACCCTCCTTTTCCCCTCTCTAACCCCCGTTTAATAGCCGCGGCAGCGCCCACGTGATCTGAACTCGCGAAATGCAGGATGATATCTGCTTTCGCAGCCTCGCCTTCGAGAACTTGACTGTCTTCGAGTGTTGCGCTGACGATGGAGAGGGAGGGGTAGGCTGTTGATAGGGAAGAGGCACGGGAATGGCTTGGCTGGGAGGGATTTGAATTGGAGGGGTTTGGATTGGAAGGAGAGCGCACGAGGCATGTTATGGAGGATTCCCAGTCAGGGTGCAGCGTGAGGAGGTAGGTGAGGACTGTGCCGCCTAGGTAGCCTGTCTAGCCGGGTGTCAGGCGGTGTTTAATAGAGGGGAGGTTAGATAGTAAAGTGGATTGTTGAAGTTTTGTGCAGAAGTGCCTCGTTGAGATAAGGACTGAGATTTCGACGCATGGTTGTGATTGGTAATACTTACTGTTCCGGTTGCGAAGATTTTGGGAACCATTTTGATGAGCTTGTTTAGATATGCAACTGAAATTTCCGAGGAAAATAAAACAACTGTTCTATATTTTATGGACAGGAGCTGGAGAATAGAGTGTCTGACAAATCCAAAATACAGAGGTGGGGTTGCTTAAGAATGATTCACGTAAATATCTCACCTGGAGGCTAAATTTCAGCCCACAAAAGATAGCCTGAAGTTTAGTAAAGTTGTGAAATGAAAGTATACTAAAAATTATGATTCGAATTAATCCTAGGGAAAGTCCTGAATAGAGATGCTGCTCCTGGGCATACTTCTACTAGAATGAGTGCAGCTCGCCAAGGCTCGCTGGCGGTGATTAGGCAGCAGGCAGGCCAAGGCTCAGTATGTGGCTCCGTACAATGACCCTTGGTTTAGTGCTCTTTCTTATTGATAATAAACATTACAATTATAGTCTATATCTTCTTATTCTAGTTTTCTAGCTTGTGGCCTGTAAAATAGCCCTCCAGCTCTTCGTAGCTTTGGCCAGGCCGGCGGCCTCTTGCTCCTGCTGCTCAACCCTCCCGGCCAGGCTCGCTAAAAATTCCTGAGGTATCGATTCCGAATCGATTCTAGAATCGTATTAGTCAGAATCGATTCTTCACCGCTTTACCTCGTACCCACATATCTTTTCTTCTCGTACGATAATTCAGTCAAAGAATATCCCCAAAATGTCTTCTTTACTTGAACCAGATTCGTCTTTTACACAATCGACTATAGCAGAGTCAACCATGACTAGTCAAAGCCATGATAAGAAGTGGAGAGCACCTGTTTAGGCACTGTGTCGTCGTCCGACGAAGGACGAGGATCAAGACCTTCTCTACTGCTCATGTTGGCCCCTCGATTCAGACAACCGCCGTACGGTACTGATAAATCAGAGAATATGAAGACGCACTTGGTTGGACAACACCAAGTCACTGTTCCAAAGAAAGTAAATAAGAACCAAGTCATCGTACAGCAACAGCTCAGGCAATACTACTACCAAGCCGAGGCTAGTGGTGATACGACAGAGCTCAATTCCGAGATTCTAAGATCATGCCTTCATAAGGCAGTAATTACAGAAGCTTTGATTTCTTTGATCGTCGTACGAAACCTATCCTTTTGCCTTGCCGAATGGCCTGAGTTCCATACCTTATGCCAAGCACTTAATCGAGAGTCCGAGGGCATGATTACTACATGTCACGCTAGTATATATAACCAGGTTAGCGAAGCCTGGGGTAAACACAAGGACATTGTACGACAAGAGCTTCAGGCAGCCCTCTCTCGAATTCACATCTCTCTTGATATCTGGACGTCTCCAAATCGATGGCTTCTCTTAGCGATCTGTGCCCACTTTACTACGTATGGCCAAAAGAAGCAAAAGGCCCTCCTTGCCCTAAAGAAGGTGCCTGGCTATAGTGGAGAAGACCAGTTCTCGATCCTGCTTCCAGTTCTTCAAGATTATGGCATCGTACGAAGGCTTGGGGCTATTATCGCTGACAACGCTGCTCCTAATAATGTGCTTTGTCGATTTATCGAATCCTACTTATATGATACTCTTAATATAGAGTGGACCGCAGATGACTGGCAGATCCGCTACATTGGCCATATTGTCAATCTCGTTGTGCAAGCCTTCTTATTTGCAGATGTGATTGAGCAAGAGGAGCTTGAGTCGTACGATGATCAGGAGCGAAATGGAGAGCTTATAGACAAGGAGGCAAAGAAGCTTCGGTTCCGGCTCTTAGGACCACTTGGCCAAGGGCACAATATCATCGTCCATATCCGTGGATCGCCTGGTCGCACAGAGGAGTTTACAACCCTTGCAGGGAAGATAATTCCAATGGATAATCGTACGAGGTGGAATAGCTGGTACGAGATGCTTAAGGTTCTTCTTGATCTACGGCCTGCCATTGAGAAATACTGTACAGATCACGAGGACGAGCTTGAGGGCGACCTCTTAAGCTTTGCAGATTGGAAGAAGCTTCGTACGATTAAGGAGTTCCTTGTACCCTTCTCACGAGCTACCCTCTTTACTGAGGGAGACTCTACGTCTATCGACTCAACCCTCTTTACAATGGATATCTTGATTAAGCACCTTCAAAACGAGACTGTAAGCTCTACCCCTTCTCTTTCTCTTAGAAAGTAAGGCTAACTATCGAACGATAGACTATATACAAAACGAAGAAGGATCAAGAGAGTAAGGACTTCCTTAAGCGACTTGATACAGCACATAAAGTCCTTGATAAGTACTACTTTAAGACTGATATGTCTCCATTTTATGCTGCTGCTTTGATCCTAAATCCCGAGCGCCGTACAAGGTATATCGAGACGCACTGGCCAAAGAACTGGGCAAGGCCGACCTTAGCAAAAGTCAAGAAGCTTTGGGAGAAGTATCGAGAGGACGTTCAGCCCCCCCAAGCTCTCTCAACCTTCTCGTACAACAACTATACTCAAAAGCCAAAAGAACTCGATGCTTTTGATCTCATTGCCTTATCCCTTCGATCAGTTGCTCGGCCAGCAAGCGAGGACGAGTACGAGAACTACAACTCACAAGAGTCATACGCCCCTGGGAAGCAAGGGGCCCTTAGGTGGTGGTACCAGGACGCACAGAGGCAGCGCTGGCCAAGGCTTTCGCTTATGGCTATGGATATCCTCTCAATTCCACCAATGAGCGATGAACCAGAGCGAGTCTTCTCAGGAGCTCGTCGTACGGTGACGTGGGATAAGGGGCAAATAGAACCAGAGACAATTGAGATGAGAGAGTGCTTAAAGCATTGGAAGAGGAGCGGGATTCTAAATACCTTCCTTGAGAGTAGCTAGTTCAAAAGAGATCTTATATAGGGTAAGTCTTCTTTATACAATATCTTTTCTTGAAAGGCTAATAGCAAAGCAGATAGTCAAGGTCGAAGGAGCTTTAAAGTCAAAGAAAAGCAAGGCTGCTGAGCTAGAAGAGAACACATAAGGAAGTGATACGCGGGATTCTTCGATTGATAGAGACCTTGAGTATTATACTACTGGAACTGAAGGGCCTCGTTGTACGGGACGCAAAAATGCAGGGCAGCACTCTGGGAGAGAAGAATAGTTGAAGCTAGATTTTTCTTGAATTGTTTCTGATTTAGTTTAATGGAATTAGTTCTGAGTGTTATATCGAGAAGCGTCTCCTACGTCTACTCCTACTCTGTCTATACTAACCCCCCTCTAACTGCTGTCCCAACCAACAAGTGTATCAATAAGGGTTGCAATAATAACAAGGACGTCACTTGTGGCAGAGGGTTCAGAAGGAGTGCCAGGCTTGCTTAGATGCTAAGAATAGGGACTCCAGCGCTGTCACTAGCAGTAGGGTGAAAACTCTCGCATTCAAGGCCAGAGAAATCACCAAAGAAGAGCCTAGAACACCCATGGCAAGCACAAGAGGTTCTTGGCCCTATTTTGAGCTCAGCGTCGACGTGGTTTTACCCATGGCACTGAATAAAGACAGAACTCCGTGAAGAGAACTGCCAGGGCTGGAATTCAACTCCCTCGTACCGAAAGAAATCGTTGCAGTTCCCCGAAGTTGAACTTATCTCTGTATTTCTGGGCCATTGCCGCCAATTCAGACCTCTCACTACTTGGCTGGAGAGCGTAGCTGGGGACTTAGGCACCCAGTAGGGGCAGGGAGGAAAAGCAACGAAATCAGACTCGGAGAGAGAAGAAGACCAAAAAGATTGAAGATAAAACTCAGCCCGAAAGCCAAGAGATAGGCCTGGCGAGAGTCAATCTCAGCGCCAAATCAGACGATACACTAAGTCGCTGATGAAAGAGACAGGAACACTTCAGGCTCTTGGTTGATCAGACCTCCACCTGCATGATTTCGGTGCAACGAAATCGAGCAACAAAAGGAAAAACAAAAGGAAAGAACAGCAAGAGCAATACTACAGAACAACAGCACGCATGAAGTGGAAAGCAGTGACTACTGCAGAGGAGAATATAACATAAGAAAAGCCAAGGAGAGTGGACGCTGCCACTGTTAGTGGGATTCGAAAGCCTTTTCTAGAAAGTGTTAGTGAGAAGGGACAAGGGCAAAGCAAAAAGGGACGCTGTGCCTGTTAGTTCGATTCGAAAGCCTGTTCTAGAAAGTGTTAGCTAGAAAAGATTGGGACTTACAGGACAGAGTGAGGCCCGAAGGTTGCCGTGACACAAAGACGAGTGGTAGCTTAGCAGGGAAGTCTTTGTGACCAAGTATTGCATTTCTTCGAGACGAGTGCACTTGAAGACCTATGGAAGAGGCGTCCAAGTGAATGTGGAGCACGTCACTCTGAACCCCGCCCAGAATGCTGAGAAGGGTGAGCTCTAAAATCGGTGTTAGGTCAAAGCTCGATCTGGGTGAGTTAGAATCGATTCTAGTATCGATTCTATCTATTCCTTACGATTCTGGCATCAATTAGAATCGATTCCGCTAAATCTGGAATTTTTAGCGAGCCTGCTCCCGGCCGGCAGGCTCCTGCTCTAGGCCTTGCCCTCTCTTTGTAGCTCTTCTTGCAGCCTGTAAGAAAGCCCTCTTAGCCAGCTGGCTGCTGCTCATAACTAACAGGCTCCTCCTGCCCTAGCTCCTGCTCCTGCTGGCCTTGCTCTGCAAGCTCTGGAACGATTATCGCAGGGGGTTAGTAATCGTTATAGTAGTAGTAATCCTCTTCCTGGCCCTGGCCCACAGACTTGGCCACAGACTGGCGTACGGACTCCTCTAGCCTCTATTTCTCCTGCTCCCACTGTATCTTCCGCTCCTCATATTCTACTGGCCGACCGCAAATGGCATACTGTATTGTTGTGACAAAGGTCTCCTGCTCCTTTTCTCGCCTTTCTTATCGCCGTCTTTCCTGCTCTTGTCTCTCCCGCTCTTGCTCCCGCTCCCGCCACGCCTCCCACGCCTCTTGCTCTACTGACCCCTTTGCGCCCGTAGCTCTCTTATTCGCTCCTGGTTCTTCTACTCATATACCCAGCGGGTCTGTCGTCCTCGCTCCCGCCGCTTTTGTCAGTCTTGAATCACTTGCTCTTCTTCTTATGTAATCGAGCGGTTATAATCTTCGATTATAATCAGCCCCCTATACCCGTATTTCCCACTTGCCATTTGCTGCCACGAATCAATATGCTCTTTTAAGGAAAATTGGACAGCTAGATGATTAAATTCGATTATGTCTTGGGCGCGGCGACGCTAGGCCTTTGTGTTCTTATGCCGGCAGATCTCGCATGTCTTAACTCGGCCGAAAAGAGAGGACTTGCGGACTTGGCCACAGGCTGAGCAGCACTGGCCTATAGGCCCTATAAGAGATTAGTTAGCGGACTGACCTATAGGTCTTGGCCCCCGTAGACTGACCCATAGACTGACCCGTAGGCCTCTCTTGCTCCTGCTCCTGCTCTTGCCCCCCCCCGGGGACACTGGCCCGTAGACCCCTCCTGCTCTTGCTTTTGCTCCTGGCGCTTTACACGTGACAGAGCCTTACGCTCGTGGCACGCGCTACACGTCGATGCGTGGTAGCCTAGAGGGGTCATTGGGTACCGATAGATCGACCGGGGGCACTTGCAAGTCGAGCAGTATAATCGGCTTATTTGTAAGCATAGTAAAGACATAGCTAAAGAGGTGTAAGTAAAGAGATGTAAAGGAAAACGCGTCGAGATCGAACGTGTTCGGTAGGGGAGAGCACAGACTCGAATTTTTTCGTCAAATATAGAAGATAGACTAGCTATTTCATGCTCCAGTTGACGTGTTTAGTAGGTTCGATGCATTCCGACGAAGTACTTAGACTGTGGCGGTAAAGATCGGAAGAAAGCGAGCAGCGAGGTGATCTTTGTGGGTGATTAACGCCTGATGAGGCGGTGGTGTGTCTGTTGCCTCTCGGGGATGTCACTTTTCAAGCTCGACGGCTTCAAGGGTGAGAATGTGCTTTGAGCTGATCAGCTATATTATCGTCTGTATCGACGTGACAAGTGACTACCCGAGCGTTGCATTTCTTGGTAATGTGAGGATGTTGCATCCGAGGAACGAGGCTCGGCCGGATCGTAAGCTGCTTTTCGATGGTCGATTACCTCGATGTCGCCCCGAGAGGTAGATGAGATGTATTTGCAGTCTATGATAGTGTTGTCAGCAATTGTTTGAAATAAAAGGATAAGATGCAAAGAATCACCATTGTCTGGAGTACGATATTTGCGTTCCTTAGGTCCGTTTAGGACCTTAGAATGCGACCCGCCGTAGTAACCCAAACTAGTTCTGCTGTCAAACGATGTACGCGAGGCTACATATGACTCTCGCGAATGGATACTGATTTTGTCGCTGTAGCAACTTGGAGACATCATGGGCTCGTTCCTTGGGAGGCTCTGAGGTTTCGAGACTGCTATCGACTGACTAGGCGGGGGATTGGAAGTCAGAGCAAAATTGGAGATATGGTCCGAAAAGTAGATCTCCTCGGAGAGCAGACTATAGTCCGGGAGCGATTGTAGTTGCCTTGTCTGGGCTCCATCGATGTTCGGTCTGTCGGACCCACTTAGACTTGACAACTCGGTGCTTCCTGAAGGGGTTTCAGTCCGACTCTGACTTGAAGCGGTACTCCTGCTTCTACTGCTAGCTGCTGAGTGTTCTGAATTTGATTGATCGCCTTTGACGGGCAGTGTACTCGGATGAGCTGAGTCCTCCTTCAAGGGATTGTCTTGAGTTTCTACCTCAAGCCTGTCTGTCGGAAGGATCGAATCGCGCCCTCGACTCGTGCTATTGCAAAGTTCCTTATCGTCGTCCCTTTGACAGTCATGCACTTGCTCGTTGCTTTCAGGTGTTTGACTTTCCCCTTGTTGTGGCAGTGCCGAATTGAATCCACGTTGATCTTCGATATGCCTACCCTCCACCATGTTATCCTCGATCTGAATCTGCTCAACTCTGCTGAATGAGCTCGCCTGAATCACCTTCCCCATCCCCTTCCGCTTCGCATTCCTTATCAGTCGTTTTTCTTTCGCCAGATCATGAAGTTGCCGCAGACCCTTCTCCTTCTTTAGTGCCATTTCAGGCGTCTCGTGGCCGAGTGGTACCAATCCGTCGCAGTGCGGTCGTTCCGTATAGGTCATTACATATTCAAAATCTTCAACGCTGATAAGACCATTGGCCCTCATATGGTCGTAAACAAGATAATCAGGTCTCATGCCTTCGCAGGGTATAAAATTCTGAAGGTGTCCGCCAATATGGAGCATTCGGTTCCGCCAGTTAAACTGTAAGTCGCCCTTATCTTCAAACATCGTATTCTCGTCATCGCAAAAGGTACAGATGGCCTTTGTCGGCAGGTTTCCGACGAAGTGTGACGCACTATGTGAGATCCACGCTTCGAATTGAGACGGATGAAAGCGTAGGTTGCACCCAAGGACCTCAAACTCGCATGGTAGGTCATATCCGTATATATATGGAGTCGTGTTGAGTTGTTGATTCAGCGTCGGAGGTTGCCAGGGTGGCAATGGAACAGTACTTGCCACTGAAGATATACTGCTTTGCCGTCCGAGGTACGAGTTGAACGAGTACCTAGAGCGACTAGATACTGTGCTATCGGTTGGTATCTGTGGGAAAGAAGATTGGAGTTTGATGGCTCTTCCACCGACAGCGATAATCGTCCGATCACGGTAGCCTGGAACATACGGCTGCTCCGGACTTTCTAGATAGAGATACATCACACGATCGTTTATTGAGCCGATATTAGCTCTAGCCTCAACCGGTTTAAGATTGACACTAGGTTTTGTAACGGTTATAGAGGCTGATAGGGGAGGCGGAGGATTTAGGTCTTTGGAAATTACCGGGCTTTCTGGTTGTGTTTGCCGCTCAACGTGAGGTAACAACGGCTGTAAATCCTGGGTTGGGGTGTTTTCCTGAGGTTTGAGCAAAGCTATCGAGCGCTCTGGTTGTTTCTTTGCACCAATGACGACGTTCAGAGGTCGCCGTCCAAGCCCAAGCAGAAGACGTTCATGCTGTTGTTGGTCTGACAAATATCCTTCCAAAGACGAGAAAATATTATCGTCAGTAAAATCTGTCGATAGCTTCGGACGTGATGGCATCTCTAGAAGCTTGGATGAATCCGCCGGAACTCCAATGATAGTTTGGGTGTAAGTGGATTCACTTTCATAATCCTCATCCCCGGAATCGCAGCCACTGGAGTCAACACCATCACGGTCTTGCATGGGGCCTTCCGCATAAATTCTGTAGTTCCATGTCATCGTAGAAGATGTGGCATGGTTGTTTGCGCCTTTCGAGCCACCATGAGGCTGGCTGGAGTCTCTGATGCCGCCACCACCTTTGGAATCATCAAAGCCATAACCAAGATCGCCCTCGCCGTCCTCTTCACCATCATTGCCAGGATTGTTTCCTGGCCATCGTGGTCTTGCATCTCTTGGCCTTGGAAAAGGGATTTTCCAGTTTGATATCCTCTCTCCTTCAATGAAATGAAGCTCAATATGGTCCGCCCTCAGGTCCCACTGGAAGATGGTGAAATCAGTAATACTCGAGCAAGGAGTGTTAGGGAGGGGATTGGAGTTCTCCAGTTATGAACCACATCGCAACTCCCAAGCCATTGAGGGTTCGAAGTCGCGGCTCATAAAACCATGGAGAAGAGGAATTGTGAGAATAGACGTACATCATTCAAGGGATCCCCACAAAATCCACATTCTCGAGGCCATTCACTGTCAACGTCATAGTGCCATTCGAATGCGTCGTCGCTGAAGGTCAGTAGGCCATGACCGTCCGGGTCCCTTAGATGGTTCCGTAACTTGTCTTTCCTCGTGAAGGATTTGCCAACTTTCCGAGCCTCCTCGCAGTCTAATGTATGCCCCTTGACCGCCTCCGGGTCTGCGAATGGCGCCTTCAAACACATGCCGCACGCATACCCTCCGCGTGGATCTGCTAAGCCAGCGCAGCATTCCATGCACATGTAACGTTGCTTGTGAACTGACTGTTCGTGTCGTTTCCAGTCAGATTTGGACGTAAATATCTGTTCCGAGGATTGGCATGATTGAAAAGTACATTGGTACAAGATGGAATTCAAATGTCTCGTCCTACGTCGCCCAGTGAGGGTAGTGTTGCTTGTTCGAGAACCGTGACTTCGTGAAGAGGGAACAGATGATACTGAGACTGAACTTTGAGATTGCGAAGGTTCAAGGCGACTGAAGTGTGAAGGAATGCCTTCATTTGTCGACCGACACATATCCAAGGAGCCCGTGAAATTGAGGCCGGAGCTTGTGAAGCTTGGCTCTTGCTGACGAGGTTGAGTTTCATTCCTCGTGTAATCCATATCCATAAATGGGGCATTAAATTGTGAGCTAGACGCGACAGATCTCGTCTGCTGACGATGAGGTATAGATTCATTGATCGAGTGCGCCATATCCATAGAGTGACCATTTTCGAAGCTGAAATTCGCAGAGGTCGCCTCTCGTCGACGAGACGAAGGCATTTTCGGGCTAGGATGATCGGACTGCTCGTTTTTATCCACAGAGTGTTGAATTCTTGCCAACAACTCTGGTGAGAGTGTGCCGCCGGACTGCAATATTTCTTTCATAAGCAAGGCATTTGTATCCGGGCTCTTTTCTCTGATCCTCCTTCTCTTGTCTTTTGAATCCTCTCGGGTGGCACGCTTGTATGGGCGCTGTGAACTTCCAGGAGCTGGCTGAAGTAGAGACATATCATTAGAAAACGAGTTGGAGTCTGTTTGCCCAGATATGCCATCCGGTGGCATATGAAAAGCAAAGACATGCGGGGCGTCTGGTGTGTCGAAGTTGAAGAGCTCTTTCAGGTCCTTATCAAGAGCTTTTTTGATGCAAGAAGAACAGTCACACTTCCCGTCCGCCATAGTCCGCTTGCATAGACCATCTGCCGGGCCAGCTTCTGTGAGTGAAGTCAGTACATATCACGTGATGGATAATTTACCACCCCTGCGAGTCACTCACCAAGTTCGTCGAACACTCCTGGGGGCCAAGCTGGGAAACGGCTATCCACATATTGGTCATTTTGGTGATGGCTAGAATCATCCACACGGATGTCGTCTGCGCAGATTGGCGTTTTCGAACCCGCCTCATTGTTGTAACCAATGTAGTCATTGAAATCGTCGTTGAAATCCCAGGAAGTGTAGTCGAGGTCCTCTGCGAAACTTTCTGCCGAACCTGGCTCCGACGATGTGCTGGGATCATCCATATTCTCCCCACAAAGTCAATTGCGATAATAGTTCTAGAAGCCGGGAAGCTACGTTCTGCGTAGAAGAAGGCAAACATAACCACAGAGGCGAAAGGAGAAACATTTTTGAACAGTTCCAAATCGCAGCTTCGTAAAAAAGGGCAGATGTTTTTTCGCCCTCGAAAATTTGGGGCATCGAAGATGTTCATGCGAAAATGAGGGCGGCCAATCCAAACTATGCCCCTACCAGCTCCCTGCAGGTGCAGATAAAGGGACTGGTTTGCGGCTGACGATAATGACTAATTGCGCAACAGGCATGAATTAGAATGCCTGTTTCTAAACCGTCGACAACGATTTGCAACAGTTCACATGAAGGTAGTCGGGGGCTGTGATGACAATCTGGACTCAAACCTCTGAGCTTCTGGATATTCACCTCTAAATACAACTTTACCTTTGGTTTCGGCTGTTATCTGGCGAGAGAGATGTTGTCAACCCGTCTGTTTATTGCTCCCGTTGCTTCTTCATTATTATTGACCCTCGTTTCCCAGGGGATCCCCATTTAGAGCGACTCTAACAAGTCAGAAGAGCTTGTATAAAACAAAAGAGAGCTCATATTCGATCCTGTTCAATGTTCATGGCGGGAATCATCGCTTGGCATCCAGACATTCAACATCAGCGACATAGTCGGACAATGTCGACCTTCCTAATCTGACTCTGGGAAGTCATTCGTCATCTTTGGACGCTAGCCATGCATGCCAGGTCCTTTAAGCTCCACTTGACTGTGCTGGCGGGTCAGATTTATCGTTACGTTCACTCGTTGTACTCGTTATCCTCGCTTTGCTTGTTGTAGTCGAGTCGCCCTGTTGGTTGGAACTGCCTAATCGAGTATAGCCTGTATTTCCCCCTCTTTTGTAGTATAAGAGAGCTCTTCCCCTCCTTTGTATTTCAGCTTCTTAGATATCAGCTAGGTCTAGAAATGCTACTATATTTCGCCCCCACTAAGCTCAACTGACAGTGATCCCTTGCGTGCCATGTCACCATTTTCAAATTGTGTGATTGACACACTGTTAGACCCGTACCTGAACGAAATCTAAGTTGAGAGACAAGCTATCAAGCTTCAAATAGAGCGATGGCGTCGTCAATGTGACCGGTGGGCTATACGGAAGTTCGTTTTGCGTAATGGTGATCAGTGGCATGGCATTCAAAGGTGTATTCGAAAGAGGTATATTATTCGTGTAATTGAGATAGATAGAGGTTCCTATGACTTCTATGTCGCTAGAAGGCATTCTCGGTAGAGTCAAAAGCAGCTCTCTACGTAGGGACGATTCACGAGCTGCTGCGGCTTTTAGCCTGATTCCCCCCCAAAAAATTTTTAAATGCGAGAATTCCTCCGTCAAGCTCCAATGATAACATAGTATAATGTCAGTTGTATACTGACACTAACGAGCACGTAAGGAAGTATATTTGACTCGGGCTGGGACTATACTTAATCGAGTGTGTACTGAGCCTAGAATTCTAGTCAGGAACTTGGCGAAGATCTAGCTCTAAGACTTTGTCGGCTGGAAACGATGTCACTTAACGCTATTTCGTATTATAGTTCCAAAAGTTGACCGAGTTTCATCCCGAATTTGAAATGGTGCGCGGGACTTTGCAACGGCATTGTTGGATATTGACCTGGCTAAGAGCTCGTGAATTGACTTTTTCTCCTTAAATACAGATGCATTCAAACAGCTACTTGGCTGATATCTCGAAAATTGATAGCGCTGGACAACCTAACGACGATGAAACAAGAGCCTCCACTTGGAGCAACACAAAGATCAACTCGAAGAGTATTCTCCACAATCAAATCGTGATTCAGAAACAATCCCAGAAAGAACAAACTCAGCCACTCTCTATCAAAGCTTTTCAAGATCACAGAAAATTTCGTGAAAGGTATAAGAAATGAAGATGACCCATATTTTATTTACACCTTCCATATGCCGGGTATTTTGGAATATCGCATAAACCAACGCCAGAGTGCAACCCTTCCCATTTCCCTCAATATTCCCGCCGCTGAAAATGTAAGATGCCACCCAAAACGCCGTAACCCAAGATTAGACTTTTGCTTTCTTCCGTATCATCCCAGCAGAAAGGACGTTGACTTGAGGAGTTCCACTATTGGTGTTCTCAGGTAGTGTTTCTTCTTGCTCCTGCACGCCAGCTTTTCTTTTCTTCCTGACGAGTCCCGTGGTCAATGTATTGCCGCCCGTAGCACCAGCTACATTGTGGATCTCCACAGCTTTTGTGCCAGTGACGGTCTGACCCCAAGCTTCTTTCATACTTCCCCAGGCTCCTGATCGCACTTCGTTGATCCATCGTCTCGAGCTCGAGCTCGCTAATTCAAGGTTCGCGAAGTCGAGGCGGAGCAATAATTCGGTGACTCGCTTATAGTCCGATTCCTCCACGATAACTTGACCTCGGCCTTCGGGCGTCCATGTGTAATATGCGGTGCTTTCGGGTCTTTCGAGGAGGTAGTTCTTGTTCTCCGTTTTAATACGTGGTTGGCGGGGGACGATGGGACCTGAGAGTTTCCTTTTGGGGGGGGTGTGAAGCTTTGAGGATTGAATAGTTCGCTGGGAGACGGTGGGAGGTTCCTGATCGCGCGCCTTGACGGGTGAACTCAGGGGCTGGACCTGGCTAGATGCGTTGAAGGACGTTGCAGGTGTGAACGCTGGTGTGAGGTATTCGGAAGACGGTGGAAAGGAGGAGTTGACGTCCCATATTTGACTATCAACAATGGTCTGGCTGTCGCCTAAAACAGATTCGGTAGGTCCATGTTGTATCGATGGCGTAAAAACTATCCAAATAAACCCCACTAGTCTTCCTGCAGAACACTCTTGTCGGAAGGCCATCATATCCCAGAACTGGTCAATCGATTTGACGCTCTTCCATTGTCCATTTTCAGAATTTCGGCCTCTGCTGATCTCATCATCAAGCTCGTCTAAATATCTTGATTTCGGATCGTCTGGGAAATGTGGGACAAGGCATCTTGGTGGCACGTCATTTGGATGTCTTGAAATCTCTCGAAGTGGATGCCCAATCGTCCATGGTGCTTTTGTTCCCCTCGGGATGTAGGATCGAGTTTCGTGGGTATCGAGGCCTGGCACAATCAAGTACCCATTCACAGTAACCCAGTGAGACGTCTTCGACGAAGTGCTTTGTTCGATGAGAGGATTGAGAACTCTGCACCACCATCGAACCAGTCCCCTATCATCCAGCACATGTTTTCCACTGTATTCAACGCTCCCTGGGAAGAGGTATTGGTCTTGAGCACGTGCGAAAAGGGATACCACACTCCGGATATTAGGTCTTTGGCGTTGTTCAACGAGATAGCGGAGGAAGGTTGCGCTGATATCTCTCAGAGGAGAAGGGGTCCCTTTTGGTAGATTCAAAAGATGTAGATATCCGGTAGAGTCTGCTTTCGAGACGAAAAACGTCGTGTCGTATGCCGTAGAATAGATCAAGATCTCGATAGCAAAGACAAGCAAATTCGTCTTCTCGGAGGGGTCATCTGGTGCGCGGGTCTGGATGGACGCAGAGAGGAAGTGGCTTTCGCAGTACGTTCGATCAGGGCGAGCTCCCGGTGGTGCAGAGTATAATGCAGACGTCCGTGTCGGTGGGGTAGAAAGGTGATAGATGTTGAAATTGATGTCTTTTGGAAGCACGGTAGCAAGTTGTTGTAGCAATGGAGATAAAGCAATTGATGCAATGGGGATAGACCTCTCGTGAGCAACCATGATCAAGAAAATAACCAACAAATTGGGCTCATGGTCGTTGAAATGTGTGTTTGTAGATGCGAGTTAGATGGTCATTGTCGCTACGCGACTGGAAGACGCGCTGAGCGGATATGGCCTGAAGAGGTTTAGCGTCAGCCCCAAATATTTGAGGCCCAAAGCTGCAGCGACAACGAAGTTCAGAGGATATCGAACTTCAGACTTCTCAGCGCCAAGCATTAGAGTAAGAGAGGGACAATGGCTTCAAAATCAGCGAGTCGATCATTACAAGCAATTACAAGACGGACACGACCAAGCTACCAATGTGGGAGCTCAATTTCCTCTCGATCCTCTTCCACACGACCCTTCTCAGTAACCTCCTCCAGACCAGATGTACAATATGAGAACGAACGGGCACCGCGGCCGAGATGGTCATATACGCCGCAGAAGATGACGGCTCCCTATCCCATACAATTAAAGGATCCGGAGAAGGCGTGGGAATGCAACAACGATCCAGCAAAATTAGACCGGTTCTACATCAAGTTCCTAGGACGAGGAGGAGACAGCGTGCTCACGGAAGAAGCAAAATGGCTTGCAATCACACACAAGAGTTTTGATCAAGGGCGAAGAGGTTTCAATGACCGGCTGGCATTCTTCGGTAGGTTGTGTTCGAGACACGCGATCAGGAGCGCATACTGAGCAATACACAGGACGACGAATTCTGAATCTACAGACCACTTTGGCATTACTGCATTCGCCGGTAGCTACGCAGACACAGTCATTACCAGATCCCCAGGATGAGAATCAACCAGTTACACATCCTGCATTGGAGGGTTTAGCAAACTTGAGCGATGTACAGATCGGAGACATTTTGACGAAGAAGAGGCTTGCTAGATTGGCGACGCAGATGGGGATGCCGGAAATTATGAGGTGGAAACCAAAAAATGTGCGTATTTGCCAACGGGTTTGAGAGTTGGGACTGACGATTTATAGCCGCAAAATTTGGAGGGTTCGGGGATCGAGGCGGTTCTTACGACGACGATGTATGCAGTGATCGGTGCGATAGCTTTGCAGAAGGGAGGAGATGTTGCCGCCCAGGTTACGAGAGAGAGGATTTTGAAGCCACTTGGCATATCATAGCGAATTGCATTGCATGGACGGAGTCGGTGTAGAATATTGTACAATATGTGGAACATCTCACACATGGTTGGTGGGCATAGAAGTGGAACACATGGTCACCAGCTTGGTCATAATGGCAAACTATTAAAAGAGTCCCATCCTGCTTTCGTCTTCCGGATGGAAATATTTCTGGTCGTGCCAAACTTCGAAATCTTCGCTGTCGAGGATGATTCGTTTTCAAGGTTGTAAGTCCGAGTCATGTCCAAGTGGCACCAAAACGAAGGAAACCTTTGAGATATATCTCAAGTGTGGGAATTCTATAAATATTCATAAAGTCTACAGGGCATTTCCGATGTTCAGTAGCCCTAGTTGATTGTCTATCATTGTGTCTTGTCTTGTCTTGCTAGTTTCCGTTCCCCAGAATGTCCGTTCCACAACCAGCCCAGCCAAATGCCCAGCAACCGGATGTGCCACTCGCGCAACGGGTCAATAATCTAGAGGGACAATGGCGACGACGCTGGAATCGAGATTTGCGGCGGTTTCCCGCATTCGAAAGAGACACTAACAACAGTCTGGTGGAACTTTTTGTTTCGAGGGACGAGCATGAACGCCATTTAGATGATCTACGTGCATTTCAAGGTGATTATGTCACACGAGTGGGTGGACTCGAGGGCTGGAAAACCGGCGAGTTTGCAGGATGGAAGAAAGAAGTGGATAAGTGGAAGAAAGATGCAGACACGCAGCACGGCAAGTTTGAGAAGATGTTCAAGGAAAAGGTCGATGTCTCGGGCTTCAACGACCGGAGAACTGGCGTGCATACGCAGTTTGACAAGTTTGACAGTATGTTCAAGGACAAGATCAATGTGTCGGATTACAAGGCCGACAAAGATGCGCTGAGCGGTTGGAAGAATAATGTCATGACAACATTTGGTAACTTTGATAGTTTGATGAAGGACACAATCAAGGCTAAGGATTACCAGGCTAACAAGAAGAAATTTGACAATGAGATTGCTCTCTTGACACATAATACGAACACTCTCAGGGATAGTTTCGCGACTGCCACTCCCCAGATTCATAGACGCATCGATAGCATTAAGAGTAAGACCAATCCGCTTTTCGGACGTCTGGACACTCTCGAAGGAAGGACTAAGGCCCTTGAGACGAAAGTCGTTGGACACGACGATAAGATCAAGGGCTTTGAGGGCGAGTTCTCCGAATTGGGAAAGCGTATCGGTGATCAAGGCAAGAAGATAGATAAAGGATTCAAGAAGATTGAAGGGGTATTAGACGAAATTCGAAACGCAGAAACCCCAACAACAGCCCCAAATGGTGGTGGAACCGGCGGAAATGGTGGCAAAGGCGATCGCAACCTCACCAAATACCAATCCAACTACGAGCCACCCGGCGGCATCAACGTAGCAAACTATAGCCAACTCTCAGTCCAACACTCCCCAAACTGCACCGCTTCTCGAACTCAGGCCGCAACTACAACAGTAACAGCCACTATAACGTCAACTGCCCATGTCAAACTCTCTTCGATCCTTACGGCAACCAGCCTGGAGCTGGTCCCTGGGGTAGACCCTCCTGCGGCGGACTTCCTTCCCACATCTGGGAAATTAAATGTCCAATTTGGGAACTGCCCAGATTTGAAAGGCATAAGCGGTCGGATTCTGAGTTGAGGGAGGGAAGTTCGAATTTCAATGTCACACCGAATATTACGCTGAGTCTTGGGAGACAGAGTGGTGGGAGATTGTTTAGCAAGCCGAAGAGGGAGGAGATGCTCATTGAGCTTGGGAAGGGTGGCGGCGGTGGGGAGAGTGGGAGGAAGCATAAGTCGAGGGATGATTCATTCAGGTTTTCGTAAGTGACGAGATGACTTGGGTGGAAAGGTGCTGTTTCGGGTGGCAGAGCTTTGGGATTTAGAATCATTTCTGCGTTGAGTTTCACGATAGAATGAATGTCTGAATGAATTGCGATGATTGTTTACCCATAATCCCAATCTTGCAGATGAATGCTTCGAACGCCAATGATGCTTCCGTTCCCAACGAACCCATCCCAAAATTAATGAATGGCCCTCATAGAATACAAAACTCCCTCGCCTGAGGTGTGTACTCCCACGCTAAATGCATTTGTACAAATACGCCTTGCTATCCTGATATCACTCCTTTCTTCCCACAGCCATGTCCCCGACCCGTGATCCCCGTGTTTTGTTCACAAAGAATGAACATGTAAAAACACTGCTATCGTCGCAGCATATACGACAAATCCGGAAAACTTTTCACGATCCCCGCCACGATCTCATCTTGCTCAATCTCCTGCCGTGTCTTCCCATGCCGTAGCGGTGAAGGTGCAGGAGGAGGTTTTGCGAAAGTAACGGATTTTGAAGGCATTGGCTTCGAGACTGAAGCTGGCACAGGCTTTGGCGCAGGTGCTGGAGTGTCAAAGAACGAGAAGTCTGCTGATGCCCAAGGATCGCTATTGCTCGTCGCAGAAGTTACCGGCGATGGTGAAGCCTGGGCAGGAGAGAATGAGGTGGGGGACGTTTTCGTGAATGTGTTCGGTGGAAAAGGATCCGACTTTGAATCCAATGAATTCCTGGGTTTTGGTACAAGTATGTCATCGAAGCTCATTGTAGATTTGTGACTACGCGTGGACGTTGGTATAGAGATTGGTGAATCGATAGGTGAAACCTGTGATGGTGGCGAGAACGCTCCACTTAGACTTTGTGATTTCTTGTGGCGCAGGCCTTGTAAAGGGGGTAAGACCGGCGGTGTCGACACCACTGGCGAATCCACCATTTCTCCCCATTCATCATCATCGTTGGAGACCGGCACTAGAGTCGGAGGTAAAACTGGTATCGGGGGTTTGGATGTCAGAAGGGTGTGTAGCCCGTTCACGTCTGCAGGATTTTTCGATGGAGCGGCTTCCACTGCCGTCAAGACGCTTGAGGCCATCGGTCGCGGATTCGATGGTCTTGGTTGTCGGGGAGGTGATGATGTTTTCATGGTGAGAGGGGCAGTCTTTGGAGCTTCCTTCGATAGAGGAATGGGTGGTTGTGCTCTGGTCGTTGGGCTCGCGTTCCATCCAAAGTTTGCCACGGGTGCTTGAGGACTGCCTTTGTGACTCTCCGATATACTTGCTGATTTGGTAGAGCCCCGCCTCCTGGCTTTAGAGGGCGAGCGACTCTTGGAAGTAGATCGATCTCTTACGAGGCCTTTAGGCCATTCTCTCGGTACCTCAGGACCAGCTTCAGACTTTGAATCAACTGGAGTGGGTTTTCTTCCTTGCTTTGCAGCAAAAGCAGACGCAAGTGGGACAGCTGTCGCATTGGGGTCGTTCCATCCAAAGATTGAAGAACCTTTGCTTCCACCACCAAGAACCACACGACCACTGATTCGATCTTCTTCTATCCATCGCGCAACGGTCTTCAGGGTTTGCTCCCGGACTTGAGATTGAGCCCAAGTCACCCGAATGTAATTTTCGTCGTCACCAGAGTTGTGTTTCCTCATGCTACCGTACCTTGATATTCTATACCAGGTTTTCCGCTCTTCCATAGATGAAAATGAATCATAAGGGATCGTATCCATTATAAAGACCTTTTCAACTGGAGCATCTTCCGTGGCGTCTCCACCAGATTGAGAATAGAGCTTTTCCAGAGAAGATGCTGCTACTGAAAATTCAACTCGGCCATAGTCTTTCTTCACATAGCGACTCCGAGGCGGGTTGTCAGGAGGGCTGGCCATCTTGGAGGCTGGACTCGAAGCAGTTTGACTTAGAGCAGGCGTTGGAGTCACAGGTCGCTTCACTTCCATTTCCTCTTCCTCAACTGATTCGTCAACCTCGGACTGGCCGGCTTCGAAGTCCCCAAAATCATCGTCTTCTTCTTCTTCTTCTTCCACTTGCTCGTGCTCTGGCTTAGCTTCCTCGAGCTCCTCTATGATTTTCTCGGTTTTCACTGACGGGGTATTCGAGCGACTCCGACTTCGACTCGGCTCGATCACGAACTCTTCCTCTTGTTTTGCAAGACCATCAAAGTGCTCAACTAGCTCTTGTATCTTCGAAGAAACCTTCCTGGGCGCCTGAGGTCGTTTAGGCTCCTCATCTAAAGATGTCCGAGGTGATTCAGTCAATATTTCGTCATGATGGCTTTGGTCTGAAGGGGAGGATGAAGGTCTCGATGACTCGTGGCCCACGTCGTGGCCATTCACTACCTCGTCGGTCGGTTGCGCAGCTTCTGCCACAATTTCCTGCTCATCTGAACTAAATTTCGCCAGATTGCTTTTATCTGTTGTGCCCATCTCAGGTATTGTCTCGGCAAGTTCAGACAGAAGCTCTGGAGGAGATTCGACACCGTCCACAGCCAATACCTCTGAAATGCCCCCAAGTGACTCCTCATCCATATTTATCTCCAAGTTCATCGCTGCTGGCTCGCGCCGCTCCACTCTAGGAGTATCCCCCCCGTGTTCTTCATCGTTCAATGTAGTTTCGGTAGCCCAAGGATCAGGTGAAGGCTGCCGAATGATAGGTGCAGAGTCTGGCATAAGACTGGGCGCCAATTTTGGAATTCCCTTGTCAGGTATTGGCATATGATCGTTCCAACTCGGTGACAGCCTACTAAACGCGCCTTCCTTCTCGCCCCTATTGTCCCCGGTGTCCCGCGTTTCCCAAGCATCACCAGCACCATCAAACCCCAATGCATTGCCACTCACCTCTTCCACGGCCGGCACCCCCGCCCATTCCCCAAACCCATCATCCTCATCATCCCAAGGACTATTCGTTTTCTCCTCCAACCCTAAAGTCGACGCTTTGACCGGGGTCTTCGGCCTCACTTCGTTTCCTTCCCTCTCATCTTTCACTTTCGTCGGAGTAACAGGATGTTGTATTTCGTCTGCCCATGGCGAGCCCCAAGGATCGTCCATCATAGAAGTGACAAGGGGCTCTCATATTGATATGCCGTATATGGGAGGTCTCATGGTGAGTGAAAATGCCAATGTTGGGATGTGTCTGATGTTCTCGGCGCCTGGAACCCAAAGCGTCGGAGCCGGAGAAATGCTGCCGGTTTTCGACAGGGACGTGAGAACGTCATTTTTGGTGGAGCGAAAACGGACAGGATTGATAATCCGATAAGAATTTCTTCAACACCAGTCTCGAATGCTTTTGACATTTACAATGCGACAACTACACGATACAATAGATTGAGTGTATTTTGGATTTCTTCAAGATGTCACTCGATAAAGTCAAGCACATAGTCCTCGTACGCTCTCTCCCTTCCCTCTTTACAACCTTCCAACACCCCACCCTCAAGCTCCAACTAACAGCAACAGGTCCTCTCAGGCAAAGGCGGCGTAGGCAAATCCTCCATAACAACCCAACTAGCTCTCTCCCTCTCCCTCGCTGGCTCCTCCGTCGGAATCCTCGACATCGACCTAACCGGCCCCTCAATCCCCCGTCTCTTCGGCATCGAATCCGCAAAAGTAACCCAGGCACCCGGCGGCTGGATTCCCGTGCCCGTCCACGCGTCCAATCCCTCTGCAAACGTCGGCTCTTTATCATGCATGAGCTTAGGCTTTCTCTTACGTGAACGAGGAGACGCGGTAGTGTGGCGAGGACCAAAGAAAACTGCTATGGTTAGACAGTTCTTGACGGATGTGCTTTGGGGTGAACTAGATTATCTGCTTATTGATACACCACCTGGGACGAGCGATGAACATATTTCTCTCGCGGAGACACTTTTGAAGAATGCGCTGCCGGGTCAGGTCGCGGGTGCGGTGGTGGTTACGACGCCGCAGGCTGTTGCGACGGCGGATGTGAAGAAGGAGCTTAACTTTTGTGTGAAGACGGGCATATATGTTATTGGGGTTGTGGAGAATATGAGCGGATTCGTGTGTCCGAATTGTTCGGAATGCACGAATATTTTCAGCTCTGGGGGAGGAAAGGTCATGGCGCAGGAATTCAATGTTAGGTTTTTGGGCAGTGTGCCCATTGATCCGCAGTTTGTAATGTTGGTGGAGACGGGGAGGAGACCGGTGTATCCTGTTGGTACTGAGGTCAATGGCCATGATTTGAGTGTGCAGAATGGTGAGGATCTGGCTGCTGACGTCAAAGACCCTGGGCTGTTGGTCGAGAAGTACAAGAGTTGCTCGCTGAGTCCAATCTTTAAAGATATTACGAAGGATGTTATAAATGTCGTTGAAGGGCGGGTTACGGGAACTACATCTGCGTAGACAGGACAAGGAATGGAACCGGTGCATAGCGATGGCGTTCAATAAGGATGGATCTTGGGGCCTCAGCAAGACAGGAAATGGGAGACAAAGTGTGATGCTGAGATGTTCAATCAAGCTGATTAGGCATTCAGGGTCTCAATGAGGCTTATATTGTGTTTACATTTCTGCAGCTCCTCTTCCGCATGATTCACTCGTCTTCCCTCGTCTTCGCTCGGTGATCAAGTCCCAAAATCTCGGAAGAAATCGACGTTCTCAAGCGACGCCAGATCCAGATCCATGTTGGCCAAATTGGCTCCAAAGTTATCCAGAATGTTGGGATTCACCAAACTGGCAAAGAAGTCGTTCTGCAAGTTTGACGTGTCGATGTCTCCCCACGCATTTCTATTTCCTTGCAAATCAGGCACCGCTTGTGCTACGATAGGAGCCTCGGCGTCCCCTTGAACCAAGCCATCGATACTATCACTGAGGTTGGAAGCCTGACCCTGTTGCTGCTGAGCTTGGACAGACATCTTCGCAACATCAAAGATCTCCTGCGTCAATTCCGCACATCGTCTCGCAACAGCAATCCCATCCATCGCCTGAAAGATCTTCAGACTCTTCTCCACAACCTTAAGGAGTTCCTCACTGCTTCCTTTCTGTAAGTGCGAGACGAGGACGTAGAGGATGATGGTTATAGCGTTGAAAGCGTAGGTGGTGTTATACCACCAAGTTCGAAAGAATGGCCGATTCATGAACGTATCATACAGCAGATAGATCGTTTCCCTGGAAGCATCGAGGCAGTGTTGAATATTCGCCACAAATTGTGACGAAGATCCTTGATATGCAGCGGCGACCAGGAACGACCTGTGTATAAGAATCCTGGCGCTGTAGAACCGCAGCTTCAAAACGATTTTCTTCTTTGTCACAAATTCTGGTTCGGTAAGGGGCGTATCGTCTAAGTCAAAGATAGGCACGAGTTGAGCCTTCCATTGGAGCAGATCACGATCGAGGTTCAATGCTGCGACTGATTTGTCGAGTTGGGAGAGAGTGGAGGGAGAGTGGTAGATTCCTTCTGAGGTTCGCTTGAGGATGTAGGCTAATTCTGTCATTGCGCGGCCGAAGAAGACGTTTTTGTCGCTGTTTGTGGCGTATTGAGATGGTAGTGGATCCTGATGGATCAAGTCAGTGCTGAGATTGGGTTGGGGAAGGGCCTGGGTTACTGGAAATTTGCCCATAAACACTGAGTAATACGGTGGCTCCCTCAGGAATGTCTCTCGGCCCAAGGAGCAGCATACTTCCCTGTTGGAGCATCCACGAGTTAGTGGCTGTGGGATCGTAGGGTTTCCAAGATGGTATACTCACATCTCGTGGTAATACATGCACCTATTGTTCCATTCTTTCAGCCAAGTTGAGGTATTGAGGGGGTCAGAGATCTTACCACCAAGTCCGAATGGCTCCAATTGTGTTTCTCGACAGGTCGGGGTCATTCGCAATACCAATTGCTGATGCCGTTCTGGTCGCCATGCCGCTATACATGTAGCTGCCATGAGGTTTCAACGCATACTGGCAAAATATGGACTGCCAGATGTGAGTGACGGGTTCCAACTCCACTTGTAGAAAACATACCATGAGAAATAGTGTCTGCGTACTCTCCAAAGAACAAACCTCAAACAGATCCCCCAAGAGCGCCTTAGCTTTTGCGAAATATATCTGGGCCAATTCCAAAGGAGGATACGCTGACTTTTTGGTGGTAGAGCGTTCACTCCGTTGCTTCGAGCGAGCTTCCAAGAAACTCTGAACCTTCGGTGCAGAAACAGCGTCATCACCGGCTGTTATAGCTCCAACTGCTACAACAGCATAGTAAAGTGCAGAGAATTTTGAAAGATACTGGGGCCCACGTGGTTTTGTCGCTTCAGGATCAGGAGACCATATTAGTCTGTCGCAAGATTCCATGAAGGAATTCTTGTCGAGGAAGCAGTATACGGTGTGCAGGTTCGCAAAGAAAAGCTGGATGCATTCCTTCTCCACATCATGATTCGTCGCCGGATAGTTTGATACGATGCATGAGGCTGGCGAAGCCACCGCTGGTCCTTGATTCAAGGGGTTCTGTCCTCCAATCTCAGTACCTTCATCAATCGAAGGTAAATTTTCAGACACATCGTTGTCAGCGCTGTGGAAGAAGTTCACAATTGATAGTTTACGAGACCTGTGGGATCCTAAGCTGCCCCTTGATGTAGGGCGATTTGTTTGGCGGGTCTGAGACTGAAAGGAGCAAGCTCGTGACCGAAGCTCGAGGAGAAATGCGAGAGTCGCTGTTGGACCATAGAACTCGGTTCCGCTTGTTGACTTATTCACTTCCCCAAAGCCATTTGGGCTCAGCTGCTCGTATTCTGGTCCATCTGTGAGGCTGTGTTAGACGAGGATCCATAAGCCGTCGGTCTCCTGCCTACCTAGTTGGAGGCTGTCAGAATCGCCCAAACGTTCCGGATCTTCATCGTTATGGGCAGTTCCAAGATTAATAATTTTACCAGCTTGCCAGGCATTGCTGTTTATTTCTTCAATGGGTGATGAAATATCCACTACCTCGGATTCGTATAGCCTTGTCGCAACAGGTTTAAATGCCCTGTCCTTCAGCGAGGCATTTTGAGGAGCGATAGCAATTGTTCTTCGCCTTTCATTGTTTCTGAAACTGGCAGTTAGATGATTGTAATCAGGGTCCGAATGTGATCCAAAGCACTCACGCAGGTTGTAGTGATCTTCCCAGCACATTGCCGCCTGCCAACACTTCTCTCCCTCTGGTTCCCAATGTCGAACTTGGGTGACTGGAAGTACTGTTTGGCCTATTTGCTCTTTTCTGGCGATAAACACATTCCAGAGAATGACCTGCTCATAAATAAAAGCCGTTAGAGGTGCGTTAAATCATGACACTCAGCATAGGAAATCCACTCACGAGCACATACACGACACGGTTGCCCTTGGTCACACTAAAGGATGACATGTTAGCAAGCGACAACAAATGGAATCAGAACGTGAGAGAAGAAATAAACAACCTTTGATTTCGATTCTCGGCAAGATTCACAGGCGATCGCGGCTCTCGGTGACCGTTTCCGCTTCTGTGGCTGGTTGAGATAGTTGATTGACGGAGGGAGCGGCTTATCATATGCCTGCATGATATAACAACTGTCTCGATCATTAAACCTTGGATAGAATGGAACTGACTCAAGAAGATGGTGTGAGTTGAGTTGTGTATCCTCAGAGGATGAATTGAGCGCAATTTCTGACCGAAAAGTGTCCTAAAGACCCTAAAGACTCTTGAGGTCGGAAGTGCATAAGCTTCCCCCGACTATGCATACACTAAGTTGACTTCTAGCCTTATCTACTGCACTCCCAGTCACAATGGTATGAGAATCGAAAGATTATTGGTGAAAGGTGCAAATGTCTTGCATACAGCGGGTAACCGGGATTATTGGCTTTTAACGGGGCCGCCCTACCCCGCGATCACAAATAACAGAATACCCCGCACTGTCCGGGAATGGCAAAAAAAGTACATTCGAGTTACAGATGTATCATTCATTCAATACTTCTGAGCGTGTGAGCAAGTTCTATATAAGGCATCGCTTTCTATAAACTAATCAACGTATCGCTTTAAAGCATCCATGTCCCGACATTGAACCCCCAAAACTCCTCCCTCTCAGCACCAGTACCCAGCGATAAGGGTGGACTTAAATGATTATGTCCCTTGACTTCCATGAATGCTCCTTCACCTCCTCTTTTATGCCACGACTTGGCAAGCACCTTTCCAGCCTACACTATATCTTCCGGGTCTAGTTCACTCACAACGATCAGTACCTGTGGCCATGCTTGTACCTCTCCGCTTCTCCCAAGAGCCGCTCTTTCCATCAACGCTGTTGGCTCAGAGATTTTGTTTTCTTTCTCACCACCATAGTAGACTTGAAGCATGTCCTTCAAACCACCGTTGAAATCCAAACGGGATGGGCATCCCAAGAAAACAACTCCTATCAGCTTGACGCCGTTGTCTCAACTGACAAAGCTCTCTCGCTTCACACTGAACTGCTTGTCAAACAAACACGTTGACCCATGGACTGCCCCAGCAGAGTTTCCCAGTATGAACACATCTCTTGGCCTATCCGAGGCACTCAGCCCAGATCCAAATCGGGACTCAACCCAGTCCATAGCCCCGCCGACGTCTTCTCCACCGCTACGAAATTTCGCCCCATGACTTAGAAGCCTGTAATCCATCACAAGAGTATCGAATCCCAATTTCTCTGCAAAGAAATATCCCAAGTTCTTGTAGGCAAGGTCGCCGGGAATAGCATCGAGTATTCGATCTCCCGAGACATACGCGCCGCATATGCGAATATGAGAATGGATCGTGACTTGTTCGAAGCTGGCTTGGGTGCAAGTTCAGAGGGTGAGTACAAGTCTAACTTCTGTCGTTCGTGTAATCCGTACGAGAATAGCTCTCGTTTCGCAGCTTGAATTCTCGACGCGTTCCCGGGTTGTCGAAGCATATCCCCATGTGCTTGGAAATTTGGGCCGAAACTTGCCATGATGTCGCGGCCAATGGGGGCGATGGTGTCCATGATGAGTATTGTTTGCTGGAAGTAAGAAGTGCTGACAGTGGTAGACTTGCTGGTTTTCGGAACAAGAAAAAAGAGTTGTCGAAGTCACGGGTTGAGTCTCTGCTTGGTAGTCGAGAGGCGAGTACCGGCAATGTACCTCATTATGTGAGTACGAAAGAACTGCTGAAGTGAAGGTGTCAGGTTTTCCTGGCAAGTTATAGAATGTGTTTAGCATCATGAGCAGACGTAAATGCAACCATTTGACTGACTATTTATACCTAAAATTTCGGACCTAGAACGATCTTCGAGGGCGAGTTGGAACGCATGGTAGCACAATTGCTTTGCTTGCTGCTTTGCAGTCTTTCGTCGGATTCGCAATCCAACTTTGGGCGCGTTCCACACGCCTCCTTCTACAAAAAACACTTCTCCAGAATCGGGGAAGCCGCTCGGAGTTAGAAGATCGAAATGATTTGAAAGGGGGGAAGGGTGTGGCGGAAGAAAAAGCTCGTCCAACCGGATTCACGTAAAATAGCTTACCTGCCAGCCAATCGGGATTCGCTAGGAGGACTTATTTCCTACTGGCTCCCTCAAAACAAAGGGGTCTCAACTGTGTCACATAATGACGTTGAAAATCCGTTGGAAGTTCTAGGCTGCCATGGTAGTAAATGCGTCTCGCTATTCGCTTCACAAATCTCGAAGGTATGGAAGACGAATTCTACAGAACTTATTGCCATTCTTGGTCCGAAGAGCAGTCCTATAGAGGCTATGATGTTCCAAAGCAGATACTTCGCAAACACTTTCTGGTCAACAAACGAATCATCTATGTCCCGCAAGTCGTGTCAACCGATTCCGGGAGATATTTGACGATTATCCTTTCCAGGTTGCCATTGGCCTGGTGTTCTGGATTCTCAATTTTCCCAATTACCTCGGAACACTTCATTGGTCTTTGGGAGACACTTGATACTGGGCCGGAAGCTTTGCAGCTGTATTTGGGACGCGGCTCGGCTTGGTTGTTGTTGGAGGATTCTTATGAATCTTTCGAACGACTATTCCTGAAGATCTCAAATATTGGGAACCGTGTGGGAATCTCATTGGCGGTCCCTTCAACGGAAGCCTCTCATAAATACCCCGGAGAAATTTAAAACCTTCGCCACTGACCTTCTACAGTAAAACCTGGATATAAGAGTACGCTCAGTTCAAGGGGTAATATTCTTATAAGGGGGCATTCTTATAGAGAGGTGCACGTGACAGCAATATCAAAGGAAGAGATTTGAGCTGAAATCACTCGAATTCATAAAGATTGTTGAATTACATGTAAATTACTTATTCGCGAAGGTCTATTTGCATGCAAAAAATCTATCTAAAGTCGTCTGCTTCTTGCTCTCAATCTTAGCTAGCTATATCCTCCTCTTAATGTGATCAAGTAGCTAAACAGTCATAACTTGGCCATCCTCTTGCTATAGCTCCAGTGATTTAATAGTCTTATTGCCTTCAAAGCTACTTTATTTAAGACCTTCTCTATCTTAATTTCTCCCTCCTCAACCTCCTTAACCTCCTCAATTATACTTTCTAGATCTATGCTATATCGCTTAACCACAGAAGCAAATATATTATGATCCTCATTATCAACTATCTCGCTTGGTATATTAATGAATTCGCTGACAGGTATACAATCAGTGACAGATTTGCGATTTTGGCCAGCTGGAGCTGATCAAAAAGAGCTTTGTGGCGCCATATTCTTATAGCTAGTGAGGCCATTTAAAGTAAGGACTATAGAATAGTAAGAATATTCTAAGGTTGGAGGTTATTCTTAGGGTTATATTAAAAAGCTTGGTTCTTATTAGCGTATTCTTATTGGTCAGATATTCTTATCTACAGGATTCTTATATCAGGTTTTACTGTAATCCACTTAAGATCCATACTGTGACGGCGCTGGTGCGTGCGGCATGTGTCGGCATTATGAGCCACCCTTATATAGTAGAATAACGAATCGATTGCCAATCGATTCTTGTGCCTTTTTGGCCAGTTAGCGCAGTGTTCAAAGCTATTCACACCGCTCCCATCACACATACGAGTAAAGACCGACGAAGAGACTGGACAGGATTTGTTAGGAAAGGCGATTTAGTAGTAATAAATACAATTTTATAATCTACTCTAAACTGTTCTCTATTCCTCAGATACAAAATAAAATAAAAGTAAAATTAATAAGTCAATAAGAATCTTAAAATCACGAAACAAAATTTATCTAATAAGTACTACGCCTCACTCTCCTGCCGACTCCCCTCCTTCCTAAGAAATGGGCAAATAGAACCCAAATTTATTATACGGATCCCACTCCTTCTTCAAGCCCCTTAACTTCTCCAACCTCCATGGCTCATACCCGTACATACTCTCTAAAGTCTCGCTTCCAAACGCGTAATTCACATACACTTCCAAATTCGAGCCAGGCGCCTGCCCAGCATGAGCCAAACTCCTCGTCTGTTCCCCCCACGCAATCGCTCTTTGATCCAAATCCGGATTTAGATCATACTCAACCGCCAAGGTAAACACTATGTTACTTGCGCGATTAGGAAATGCGGTGCTGTTGTAGTCCACAGCCTTGACCCCTTGCTGTGAGTAGCTCTCGAACATGACGAAGGACCCCTGGTACTCCGGGTTCATCACCGTCATGTTCTTAAACAACTCGTAGATCGCACGGTTTGTACTGACATTGTATGTCAAAAGGTCTGCGGCAAACAGCAGGCGCTCCGCTCCATGGCTGCATACTGGGTCACCTATGTCCGTGCCCGAAGCTTTGGCGATCTGATGGTAGGGCACCTGCCCTTCCTCGCTGGAAACTGGTTGAAGTTCCTTGAAAGGATCAGCGTAGGGGGCTGCAGCCTCTTTGTCGCCAGCAAAGTTTAAGATCAGCACCAGGACGGGCTCAGTGGTGCTGATGTTTGGGTTCCACATATAGTTGATGTAAATGTAACCCATCTCGCGAGGAAGCGTGGCGTTGGCTTGCCGGTTCAATTCCTCGAATAGGGACTCCAGTTGATCTTGCGTGAAGGAGTAAATGCCGTAAAACCAGATTGGTGATGGCTCGTCGTAGATCTTGTACGTGAGGCTGGTGACGACACCATAATTGTGTCCGGCCTGGGAGGATTTGAGAATAGTCAGGCGTGTAATATCGGTTGGAGAGGATGGAGACTTACCCCTCGCAAAGCCCAGAAGAGGTCCGGGTAAGATGTCGCGCTCACGTTGACTTGAGTGCCGTTCCACAGAACAACATTGAGGTCGATCATATTATCGGCTACGAGGCCGTAGAACCCCTGGAGGCGGCCGTGGCCGCCTCCGAGACCTGCACCCATGAGACCAACGCAGCCACATGCTCCGCTCGCTGTACAGAGCAGTTAGATACATCATCGGCCGTATCCGATGTTTGATCGACTTACCAGTAACCTTCTTGTACTTTGCCAGCTCGCTGATGACTTTCTTAATATAGACGCCGCCGCCGAGGACTGCTGTATTGTCATTCTCTGCAACTTCAACAGAATCGAGTTTCGTGAGCCAGATCTCAATGCCGTGTTGGAGTTTTGCTAACGTGTCAGGGCTACCGTGACCCTGGCTGACGGCAAGGAAGGGCATGTCCACGCTATTGGCGTACTTGATCGTTGTTGCGACGTCGTCGGCCGTTGCAACTTCCACCACAACGGAGATATTAGGCTGCGCATAGGGGCTCCACCTAGATGTGGCCTCTGCAAATTGAGAGGCTCCAGGAAAGTATATAGTAGCATTTGTGGATAGCCGCGGCCCAAGATTCTGCTGGATCTCACTGGGGTTCTGGGCCCGTGGAGTAAAGTGATCAGGCGTCCGTCGAAAGACATGAGACACTGCAGCAACTTCATAGACACAGCTTAGAGAAACTACAAGGAGTGAAAAGTACATTTTCGTAAGAGGAGTCGAAAGAGCAAGTGAAGGAGGCTGATTCCATCTCGAAGCGCTGGGAAAGACTCCAGCCTCTTTAAGATCATCTTCTTATGTGGCTGACCACTTCCCCGGTCCCCGAGACCCGAGACCCGAGACCACAGCACATACCAAAATTGGCCATACATACCAGCAAAGAAGCCAACTTTTCAAAAAGGCAAGAAGGATCAGGTATGAGTTCTTACGACGCTGTAAGATTTATAACATTTTTCGGGCCGAGATCAGAGCAAGGTATGATATCCAGTCTGGTGGTCAGCAGCATTTTCCAACGCCAGTATTGTAGTAGCGACTGGATAGTATTAGGTATCAAGGATCCAGGAGTACGGAGACTGCGGAATCAGGAAATTGGATGCCTTAGGCAACACCGGACCCGGGAAACGGCTAATGAAGAATAAGGGATGATTGAAATAACCCAATTAGCGACGTACTAATAATTTTAGCCTCGCGCTAGTTTTTTAAGCGACCTAATCAAAATAGAGTCACGCGATCCTCTCTATTAATCTAATCAAGTACGTAGGATCGGTTCAAAAGTCCTGACCCTTGCCAATTCTCGGCTACAGGCCCCTGCCAGCCACACAGCTGATATAGCAACAGTGACCGCTGAAACTACAGGCTCTTCAGACCTATTCTACAGAGCTTCTAGCATGTAATCTCCACTAACCTGACTTCCCTTCAGGGTCTAAAGCCTGTAGTCCGTTGCCGGGCCACAGCACCAAGACGCCACGACGACAAAGATCTCCTAGCTCAGGTCAGGACTTTTAAATCGATCCCTACATAATAAATATATTAAATAAAGTACTAAAAACACTTCTTTTTCATTTAAACCCAATAAATTAATAAGCTTACTTACTTCAAAATAGTTAAGTTCTTATCCAATCTAGAATCTCGTTTATACTAATTCTAAAATTATATAATAGTTATTTATTTTATCTTCTTTAAAAGTAGGATCAAATCACGCGATCAGAAAGAAGTCTCTTTCCCGAGCATCCGATCTTGGCCGGCCTATTGGGCCACCCCCGGCTTACGCCTTTTCTGTCAAATTTTAGCTGGATTATGGTGAGTGATATTTTCTGGCTAAGAATCCGTTCACTCCATACGATGGCTACTATATATGGCCGTCCTGTTATCTCGCCCTGTGTACCCCACTTGCTGCTCACAATTGTCATACCTTCCTCTTCGCTATTGATGCATTCAGCCAGGCCTTCCATGCAAACATGGGTTCAGCCGTCCTGTTGGTCAGAAGTCCATTCCTTCTCACTCTTTCCAGCTTCCTACTGCCCTCTTGACCTTCAAGGAACTCGTTAGCATTGGCGTGTTGTCGAGAATGGCGACGATAGGGACTGAGCAGCTTTCTATCAAATAAGACGGCAATATACAACCCCAATTCGTCAGAGGGCTGAAAGAACTAATGAAACTGAATAGAAGGAGACTTGTGCCTCATGAGAGTCCTAGCCGGGCTAGATGTCTAGACAATAGCAGCGAGAAAACAATCCAAGATTTGGACGAGATCAAATCACTCAGGAAATGTTTTGAAACTGCAAGATACCATCCTCATGCCGCACGAGGAGCTAAAGCACGCGCAAGCTAACCGCGACCAACGATATGAGGGACGCAATTAGAATAAAAGAGTTTGCAAGTCCGTTTTACTAATAAAGGCAAGCGATAAACACATAAAGACGCATCCTAATATCTGCGCTATAAGGAGACACGCCACAAGTTTCTATAGCGAGGAGCTCTGTTTAGCATGCAGGCACCAATCCTCGGGGCCTATAGTTTGTTTGATCTTTGGGATAGGATAGAGGGCATCAATAATATAGCTAAATTCGTGACCCATCTTGAATTTCTTGAAGAGAGATAGTTTAGTGAGGACTTGTAACACATCAGCAAGGTAGAGATCCCAAACCTGGCATTGGAACCTAGGAATAACATGGGAGAGGGAATAGTACTAGACTATGTCAAACTGGGCTACTTGGCTGTTGATAAAAATAGAGCTTCAGATACATATTTTAATAGATGGGCACACATTATAAGGTGGCAGAGGGCTATAAGCAGAACTAGTGGCGAAGAGGAATTAACTAAAATCATCTTAAAATATTACGACCTTTGACCAGACCGGATCCAAGAGATCAACCTCAACATTGTTACATATTCGGTCGCTACTCATTGTGTTGCTAAGGGTGGCTATCATAAACCCAGAGGCAAGAAGTAAGTCGTAAAAGGTCAAACAAGACGGATAGATCTTCAATGTTTTAACATCAAGTCAAGAGCGGACTATATTAGGGAGGAAGCCTGCAGAAAGCGTACCTACTACTATACCCAGCCCTACTGCCAGCGAAAATTGCGTTTCGTAGGTGTAACGCGGGGTATAGGAGAGGATATCAAAGATAACGAACGGTGAAGCTGATGAATGAATGAGATTTGACAAATATCAAAGATCGGGCCGGAAATGCGGTAATTTATATGCCAATATCATAAACCCGATCTACAGGACGACAGTAATCCTAGAAGTACAAAATTTAGTGAACGGGAGAAAGCTGACGTTCTCTAGCTATACTTGCAATGTATAGATAGAATACAAATGATCTAAATTGCTCAATTAAGTCGTCGAGGGGGCCTGTCCAACTTTTAATCTAGTCCCGCAACAATATTTCACCAATAGCTCGCAGCTTCTTAGGACTATATTATACCTGTTGTTATGAGTACCCTAATACCGAGGTGCATATGACGCTAGTCCCAAATAGGCTTGATTGTCTTCAATTCCTCATCTCTACCTCTACGAGGTTTAGACCTTATATATCTAATCTCAACTTCTCTGAACTCTTATCGTACGAGTACTCTCCGGCCGTATGGTATACGGCCATAAGCGACACAGTACGGCTGCTGTACTTACATCCGTAGATATCACCGTACCTTCATAGACCTTTCAACAATATTTGTAAGATTAGACCCCAGAAGAGATGTTCAATACATCTGGGAACTAACTTTAATATCCTCTCCAGATGCCCGAGTTTCCCCGTCCCTGAATTTACTTACCCAACCGGATTTACCGAGCAGCTACCCCGGATTTTGACAACCCCTGTCGAACACTGCTTGAAGATGTTGGTTGGAATTGCCTAATCTGGTGTAGCCTGTATTTTCTTCTCTCTGTAGCATAAGAGAGCTCTTCCCCTCCTTTTAATTTCAACTCCTTAGATATCAAGCTAGCTCTAAAAATACCCCTATATTCCCCCCCCCCACCAAAAAAACCAACAAAAACACAGCTCAACTAACACCTTCCGTCCATCTGATAGGTCTCCTTCCGATCCATTCCGCAGATTTTACGATTTGTCGCTCTCGTCAAAAGCCAGATCAAGAGATGGCCCGAAGCCGCAAATCTTGGTCGCTCTAGCCTTCTCTTTCTCGATATGAGTGTCTTCCTTCTGAATAACGTCGCCAAGTTCCTTCCGATCCGCTGCTTCAGCTCGCTCAACGTCCTCCGGTGTTTCTTCGACCTCTTGCATCTCCATCCTCTCTTTATCCCGCTTGCGCTCAAATTCCATCGCGGTATCCAATCGCTCTTGAAAAGCAGCCGCTTGAGCCTGTTCAGCGAGGATGGCGTAGTGACAGCGACGAAACACACCCAATCCACTCAGGACTAGGCCCGTAATCTCCAAAGAGAACAGAATTGGAAGTGCGTAATGGAGTTGAGGGTTGCAGCCTCCGGACCAGATATCATTGAGGACTTGGTAAACCTCATGTGCGGGGATGACGTATGACCACTTGTAGAATCCCGGGGAAAGGTCTAATGGAACGAGAATGGAAGTAACGTTCAAGACCACCCAGGTGACGAGCGCCATAGGTACGTACTGTGAAGAGGAATTAACATTGGCAATACGCATAGTGACGAGCGGCGATTCCACCGACTTTGATCACTCTGAACTCTACGATTTCGAAAGCGCAGGAGAGAAGTCCAATCCACATACCTGCACTGGAAGCCACACACTAAACACGTCGAGAGACAGGAAGTTGGCATGAGCAAAAAGCCACAGTACCATCCAAGTAAGGACAAATTGGTTAGCGTTCACATCCCAACCCGATCGAAACGCCCATATTGCGCCAGTTGTGCTGAGAGATCCAACGAAGGTGTAGGAGAGCGAGATCATATTGCGGAAAACTATGATCCGGTGGGGATACAGGCGCTCGTAGATTTTGAACCTGACATACAGCGCGTTGATCATGCCCAGGTAGAAGAATTCCTGCAAGAGAATCAAGATAATAACAAGCGTGTTGTAGATCAATCGCGATCCTTGCGTTGTCGGTTGAATGTTGATGCTGGTAAGCTGCCAGGGGTTCGCGAAGACATTAACAGCTGCTGAATCTGTCGAAGCTAGGATCGCCATTGCCCCGGTTCCGTTGATCGAGGTATAAGCCAATCGTGCAGCTGAGGTGAGCGATTGAAGATTTGCTGAGATATCCGAGTCTACAATGGTTGAATATCGAGCTTCGTTCCAGACCATGGTCAGGACATCGGATCTATTGTATGCTGTTGCAGCCGACCCGCCAGCGAGCGCTGTTGGTTGGGCTGTTAGCACTCATTTACTTCATCTGAAAGACTTTGAGTTTGGACATGTCCATCATGAAAAGAAAGACAAAAAGCAGGCAGCACTTGGCCCTGCTAACGAGAATGTGTCGGGAGGACGATTCACTCTCAACCCTGCCCAAAATCACGTACCTTGTTCCAGTCTGGTCGTAGCTCCTGGTGAAGTATAAATAGCTGCCCAGTACTTCGTACTGCAAACATCCCTTTCAATATCATCAGGTGTGGGATATTGAATTACGCCTTTTTCAACCAACGTCGGGAAGCCTTTTCCTTGCAAAGTGTTGTACGCATCTTTCACAGCTGTTCCAATCATTGCCCCATCGTAATCGACGTAAAGCACGTTCATATTGTGAACATGAGAGCCCGTCTGATAAATCGACCCAAAGATGTAGCAAAACAATGCAAAGAAGAGAATTTGCAGGATCGCGAAGTTGATTAAGGCGAGCTTGAGGAAGCCTCTCCTGGCGCCGAGGACAGCTTTGTCGTGTCCATGGAGACGATTTTCTGTCGCCTTGGGGTAGTGAGGCACTTTCAACATCGTAACGACTGAAATGGAAGGGCAGTAAGGCTGATTATGGACAAAAGATTTTTTTCTGAAGAAGAAGATGAAGCTTCGATGTTAGAATAAAACTGTGGTGCTGGTGGCTGACAGAGTGAAAGTGAATGCAAGTTGCTGATTAAGCGTTCCGGGGTCCTTTGTCTTGATCACGTGCTGTGACTGTGCAGCTCGCATTCATTAGTTGAAGTGCTCACGATGCATTGGAAATTGACAACAATCAATACCATTGGACCTTTAAGGATACACTTGGTTCCGGTTTAGAGAGTTGTGGGGAGCTGACCTACATTTGGACTTTCGACCCTGCCGAAAGCCCCGATTATGTGGCCGAGACTGTAGAGGACTTGCCGAACGAAAGACGCGAGACTGAGACTACAGTAAAACCTGCCTATAACGAATCTGGATATAACGAACGCTAACAAATCCCTCGATATAACGTACGAGACGAAAAGCTTTACAGGGATAATTTGTATGAAGACAGGGATTCTATATAACGATCTCTGAATATAACGAATTTTTGGGCCCTCGCCCATACAGATTTTTCGTGTTCGTTATAACCAGGTTTTGCTGTACCGTATTAATTGCTTTACAAGACCAGTTCATTCTATGAGAAATCCCTCCTATAAGAAACGGTTTTGATTGACCGAAATGCACCATAGAGGTATTATAAAAAATGGTTCTGGTTGGCTGAAAGCATGAGTCCCAATTATAGGAATTGTTCTTATAAAGCAAGTAATACGGTACAAACGAGTTCAGAGCAGTTTTGGGGGTTTGGGAGAGGGGGGACCTTGCCGTTAACTCCGCGATAAGGGGTTTGAGTTTGGGGCAGTCGCATGAAATTGAAGTTCCTGGGCTTTCATTTGTCCGACTACGAGATCCCTGTGGGTGAATACTCAAGATAGCAAAATAAGAGACTAACTTTGCATCTTCCACGATGAAGAGCCTGCACTTCTCCCAGACTTCATTCTCTCTACTGGTTGGGAGACATTACTGGAAATTCCCAACGCCAAGTTGAATTGCTCCGTACCTCATCAATGTCGTCTTGCCAAGAAACCGAAACCAATTTCTCTATTGTAACAACACTAATAGGAAACAGGGTGACACAAAAGGCTTCTTCGACTGTTATCAACACAGAAAAGGCCATGCTGCAACAGTATCGAATGGTGGCATGGAAACAGTGTGACAAAAAAGTAATCAATTACTACTCAGATTACAGTAATTTGATTTGATTTGATTTTGAGTACTATGATTATAGTAATCAGACTACCTTTGATTGCCCTTAATTTTTAGTAAAAATACAATAATAATAGTAATAAATATTATTATAATATTCTTACCCCATTTCGGCTAAGCCATGTGGGAAGCCTATAAGTCTAGTGCTAAGGAAACTAGTTTACACTAAGGGAAAAACCTTAAACTATTCGTCTCGGCCCCTTTAAGCTTTTGTACCGCCTGCGATAACCAAGTGAGTTCTGTGGCCAGGTACTGCCTAGTCATAGAAGAGAGTATCCACTGAAGCGAATTGTAGGAACTGTCATGAGCGAATTACCTATTTAGCTGTCTCCTTTATAAGAGACGTATTGTTAAGGAGCTGCCAAACTAATAGCGGCCTCCCTTCAAGAAGCCTCCGAAGCTCTTGCCTCTACTCTTCAAAAAGGGCCCAGTATAGCAGGAAGTGAGGGACCATTTCAGGTCTATATCCACACTAACACACCTCCGAAAGCCTGGCACCCGCAGCCGGCTAAGCGTGGCATTAATTCCAAGGACCCCTATACATAGCTAGATGAGTATAGTACTCTTGCTTTGTGAAGGTCCTACTGGTATTAAAAGGCCTTTGGGTTTAGTTCCGTGGCGGTCCCTTCATACCACAGGGGAGCCTTTAAACTCAGGCCAGTAATCCACATGCTTCTGTTCTTAGCTTTAATCTTCTTTTTGTGCCTTACCTCTAGCAAGTCTCTAGTGCGTTTCCTCCACTATTCTGTCTAGGTATCGAGAGTAGCTAAGGGCGTAGGGTTTTTGATTTGGAGGCCGGTTACGCTTTCGAAGCCTTTCTGTAATCTTTGCGCAAGCACGACAGATAGTAGCTGTAACAGGTAAGGAGTGAGTTTGCTCCCTATATTTAGCTGTAATATTGTCGGGATATAGGTTAAGAGGCGGCACTAGGCACTCGGTTTCCACCCCGTGTTATCTGTGTTGCCTTGTAGGTCCCGGCTACCTTCCGAATCGCCTGGTTCTGGACTGTTTCCGGCTTCCGGACTAGACTTTTTGCTCTCCATGCTTCACTGGGCCTATGCTATATTGGCACTCTATATGTGAGTCCTGATCGTATGACTAAACAGTATATTTGCCGAGCTGTACAAAAGCACGCTCTCCCCTAGAGTCTCCGGTAAGGCCTAGAGCCCTTGAGTATGTGGGGGTATGTTACTGCACTACCCACATGTGGCTAGCCTATTTGAGCTTAAAATCAACCTATATACCAAGCACCTTGACTTCCTGTTTCAGAGATTAGACGACATCACCTAGATGAACTGTTCTCATAAGGTCGAAGGCTGTGCGCCGGCGGGTGAAATGAATGAGCTTATATTTCTAAGGGGCGAATTTGATTCCAAACAGCTAGGCCCAGGTAAGGCACTGTTTATGGGCCGATTCGGTGGTAATAAATATATATAAATATATATAAAATAAAATATAAGATTATTATTATTATTATATATACCAGTGCATATAGTATAAGTAGATGAAACTAAAGCAATAAATATTATTATTATTATTATGTTCTTACCCCATTTCGGCTAAGCCATGTGGGAAGCCTATTAGTCTAGTGCTAAGGAAAACTAGTGTACATGTCCTGGCCATACTCGTACGCCCCTTGCTGGCTCGAGTTAACAGGCCCCTGTATACTAGGGAAAAAAACCTTAATCCGTCTGTTAAAAGCAATAAATAAATACCAAAAGTAGTTTACACATAAAACATTATCATCTGACTAGTAATAGCACATGACTAAATTTATCACATGGTTTATAAGAAACCATTACTATACCACCCCCGGTACAATTCGTAGTAACAGGGTTTGACCAGAATACACAGTCTGATTAGCCTGAACAATGTATATCAGGAGATGTTCGCGGGTTTTTAAAAACTTGTCCAAGTATCTCGTATAAAACACCACCCGACCACGGTATTTTGACGCCAGATTGCATGTCAAAAGTGCCGTGATCACACCCTAGCACTACAAATTGGCCCCCGGGGGAGGAGGGGGGATAGTATACTCTACTGTACTAATAGCCCTAAATAGCGTACGAGTAGTTCTAGTACCTTCTAGTAGTTCTGTAATAGGAGTACAAGGGCTCCTCAGCATTTCGCGATTTGTCCCTTTCTGAGACCGGATGTGGAATCGCGCTGCCGAGTACACTGTGGCGCAGTCAGAAAAGGTCCGAAAAGATCTTGCGATCAAGGCGAAATATTAACGAAGGGTTGATCTAGACTTTGTGGAAGCCCTAAAGATCGGATGCCTTGAAGGACTGGAATGAGACTAGGCGTAGAAGAATTTGAAGGGGTTGATCAGACTCGCGGAAGCTCTGAAGATCAGAAGCCTCGAAGGACTAGAATAAGGCCCAGGCCTTGAAGGAATAGTCTAGGCTAGTAGGGACTCGAAGGGGTTGGTCTAGGCTTGTGGAAACCCTGAAGGTCTAGAAGACCGTAGGGTACAAGGTGACCTGAGAGCTGGAGGTCTAGACTTCAGTGACCTCCGAAGGGATCGGAAATGTCGATCTTAGCTTGTACGAGGCTAGTAGCTAGGAATGGAGTATAAGTAAGGGCTGTCGACCTAACTTGGAGAAGGGCAAGCTTGAGTTTCTTATTCACAAGTACACAAGTACTACGGAACCTCTTTTCAGCCACTACGAATACAACCACTATTGTCTCTTTTACCCCACTGCTACTTCTCTGATATACTGTGATCCCTCCTGTTGACCTCCAGGTACCTGTAGCTGTGACAAGTTCTATTATATAATACTTTATATAGCTTTTAAATACTTAGTAATCAATCTTATTACCTATTACTATTTATAGTATATAGTAATCAGAGTAATAATCAGATTATTGTAATGTGATTTGATTTGAGTTTGATTACTCCCTAATTCTCCTTGATTTGATTTGAGTACTACTCTAAAATTAAATCAAATCAAATCATTTGATACAGTGCATGGAGAGCTAACGTGCTAGTCGGTTTTTTGGGAATGAAGGTTTACTCCTGTTTCGCTATCATAGACCGAAATTATTCCAGCTATATGTATAGTTGTCTGTTGATACATCAGTATAAGAGAAGACCAGGGAAACAGATTGAGTATACATACTCAGGTCTTCATAGTGATCCCTTATGTACACAGGTCGTCCGTGTCCTGCTCTCTTCTCTCCTTCATGGTCTCATAAACCTCGTGGTTCAATTCTTTCGGTTCATCTTCATCACACACTATGAGAGCCACACTTTCTCTAATCTCTGGTAACTCGTAGCCCTCACCAAACTCGTCTTCGAATTTGTCTACCAACACCTCGAAGTTGATATCTGCGCGATCCCAGTGAGAGTTTTCAGTTTTATCGGGCATGTCGACAGTGTCAAAGATACCATGAACTCATTGTAAGCCTGACGAGCACCCTCAAGATCGGTGAGCCAGATAAAAGTAATAGGCGCAGGTAGAATTGGGCTTTGAGAAGTCTTCTAAAATAAGAACGAGAGTTTTGACACTTCGGAAATGCGACAACCTATCATGATATCAGCGAGCCAGCCTTCGAAATCGACGTTCCAGCCCTTCGTCACATAGCAACAGAGCCAAATCCTGAACTAGATGGAGATTGCTGTTGTCTTGAATCTTTAGCAAACCTCCTAGCATCGCTTCCAGACCCTCGGTCAACGTTTCTGAAGTAAAGGTGTCGGGTCTCAGGTTACAAGGTTGAAATCGAAGTATGTGGCTGGCAAAGACTGGGACGTTGGAGAACACGCATTTATAGTATTTTGAAGTAGCGGCAAACGATTCGCGACAAACATATGCTATCTCTAGCTGGCCTGGGTTCGGTCTGAGGCCTGTAGGCAATTCACAATCATCATCACCGTTGTTCTGTGACCCATTTCTATATGTTTTAGAGGCTGCATCGTCATTGCTCGAAATTTCGTCTGATGTTTAGCGCTCTTCAGGCTTTCTCCCTGATGCTACTCGGGGACTAGGGTAACGCCAAACCCTAAATTATAATTCGGACTGGGAAGCCGACAAAATTGCGGAAATGTCTCCTGGTACGGATCGTATTCGAACATGACGAGCTCGCCTTCTTCGATTCGTGTGAAAGACTATCCACGGCTTTGGTTACGACAGCAGGCGGAGGCTGTCATAAATTGGATACAATAGTCGAGGGGTTAATATAATTGCCTCAATGATTGTACTCTATCTCTGTAGGCAGGATTTTGCAGCCTGCTGTTTTTGCGGGAAAGAAGGAGGTTGACGTTTTCGGTTGAGACGGGGAGTGCGTTACCCCAACCACTGGAAAAGCCAGTGGGAGCCTAGTCTTGATCTTGTATCCAGTAAGCAGAGAGTGGTCATGATTCCAAGGGGCTACTGTACAATTAGTTCTCTTACGTCGAGAATAGAGATATTATTTGGAGAGCATTTGTATACAAACGGCACGACGTAGTCGTTGTCTGAAGTACGTGGCAAAAGTTCGTCCCATCTTAGTAATTGTGACGGAGTTCCGTTTTGGGACTATTGTTTATTAAACTTGGATTTTCAAGTATGTAAATTCATTGAGATTAGTTCTATCCCTTGAGAAACTTGGCTTGAGCCTGCTCAAACCGTGGTCCCTCGATCAATCCGACTTGACCCTCCTACCCATATAAAGCCTCCACGGAATCGGTTGACTGACATATCTTCCACTCAAAGCACAATGACCTACCCCTTGGTCGATACTAACAACACCCCATTTGACCGGTACCAAGGCGACATCACCTTCATCCGCCAGCGGATGACACGCCGCACTGATCGCCGCACTACAGCTTCCTACCAAGGGAATGCCTCCTTTATATCTCCTTAGTCCTGACACTATTCCACTGATAAATATTAACCATCCTATACCAATGAGAAATATTAACGCTATGCAGGAGAATCCGCAAGTGAGGATTGAAGATGGAGTATCGAGGTTTCCGTCCTCGTTGAACACGTCAATGGCGACGAGGAAGAGGCTTTGTGATAGGATCCAGTGTGTTGTGACAGATATTGCGAGGATTGGAATTACATAGCGGTAGGGGAGGGAGAGGAAATAGGTTGAACATTGTGAGCCTCTGGGCGATGTGACGCGAAGGGGTCGACGGCGATGCGCAAAGTCGTTCCATTCTTTTGAGAACGACATGCATGTGTAGGCTCGGTTATACAAGATGTCTTTATTGCAGGCCAGCGTCAGCCATGGTTTGTCTAGGCGCGATTATTGAATAACTCACATAATATAGAGAGAATGAGTTGCGGCGAGTTGGCAAGGAGGACGTTTTTCATCACGCCAGAGCTGCCGAAAATTGGATGATTCCAGCGTATCAAAGAACTCGCTGAAACGGTTCCGAATCCTAGAGAATACAATGTTTTGATGTCGCTCCTGCATAGCCTCTCATTAGCTGTGAATGGCACAGTTAGTGAGGAAGAAGAAAGTTGGAGCCTCACGACGTCGTTGTGTTCTGGATGGCATATCGAAGGAGGATGGACAGCGCTATGACGGCAAGAGCACAACTCCAATAGCAGTTAGCTTTGGTTCACATCTGAACAGAACTAAGATGAAATCGGAGAGCTCACAATGAATTTGAAAGAATCCAACGTCGAACGCCAACGGCTTCGAAATGAAAATTTCTCCTCTTTTCCCATCTCGTGGGCTGGTTTCTCGGCCAAGCTCTTTTCTCGATATCCTTTTTCGTAATGATGCACATTCCGTTTGTATATGGATCCGGTCTCCCCAAGAAACTGCTGACCGCATCACCCAGGGTGACCATGCTGAACTCCCTGCACCTCCATACTGTGAAGGTCATACACAACAGCTTGATGGAATTGCATGCTAAAACCACCACCATTATGGGGACTGCGAATTGTAGGCGACATATGTCAGGAACTGGTTCGCTGAGACAATACTCGACGGGTTGACCAGCCATATACCAACTGTTGTTCGAAAGGGCGACCGAGATTGAGCAGTCGAAGTCGCTAATGGGTAGGGGAATGAGTGTCATGTTGTCACCTAGTGACGCTCCACAGACCCAGGAATTTTGGGGTTGGCCATAAGTCCAATCTAGAATCCCGAGGAGGGGGTCTGGGGAGCTCGAGTTAGAGACCACGACAACCGCATGTCTTCTCGAGGAGAGATAGTCAACTCCGTACTCCTTGATACATGATGACTGATCAAGCCTCTCGTATTGGGATACGTTTTGCTGCATCTCGGCGATGATAGACTCGTGGTACGCATCAGAGCCTGTCAAAGTCCAGTTTGCGCCGTTGACAAAGTCTTCGGTCACTGTTACAACGGTGTACTCGTTTGCTGTGAGACTGACGAAGATTGCAGAATTAAACCTCGTCGGGAGTTAGTGTCCACTCAGGAATGCATTGAGGAGTCTCAATGAATTGCTGAGAACACTCACATAATGTGCAGGGGTACCGAGGTTGTCGCTAGGCAAATCCACAAAATCATCCTCGTCCTGCCGATCGCCCCTAAATTTCTCATGCTCTGAATGCCAATATCGAGCCACATCCTCTGAGCGTGTGCCTTGTCAACTTCTTGCCTTGTCGGCGAGCACAGGCACTGCATGTAATAGTTGCTTGCTCCCAACAGCATTGTGCTCAAAACGTTGATTGCAATGTGCAGCCAGAGTCCGGTGCTTTTGATCCTAGCACATTCATCCCTATGGATTGTCCCAATACCGCCCGATAGGCCAAAGGTGGTGGCTGCCCATGCTGTAACGACGATGTTGAGGAGCAAAACAGACCCGACGACGATGAGGCAAAGACTAGCCCCACGCTTCCAGCCGTCCCATGGGCCAGAACAAAAGGCATTCTGGTTCGAAGACGACAATGACTCCCCTCTGGGAGAGGACGGATGGAAGAGGTGGTCGGGCTCAAGTGGCAGCAACTCATCGGTACTTCGATATGTATGAGGTGGAGGCTGGAACATATCCTGTGGATTCGACTGCCATGGACTGGGAAAAGAGTCAACATCATCGCTCGTTCGACAAAGACGGTTGAATCTTACCCTAGTTCTATAAACTCGTTCCCAACAGGTTGAGAACGGGAGGATATCTGGGGAAGTAGACGTCTATCATACCCCATCTTGCGTGGAAAAGTTGAATGAAGAGTTGTTTCTTCATGAACGATTCCAGTTGAATAGTTGGAGGCCTTGGGAGTCTCACGATTGCTGATGAGTAAGGCGTTTGAAGAAAGGCGAACCCTTGATCACTGCCTTGTCAAGATCGGTTGTCGACTGTGCCACGGGGAACATCAAGTTCCAGAGATGGCTCAAGGACTCCTCGTCTACGGTTACAGCAGTATTTCCTCGGTGACATTATACGAAACTTCAAGTTATATGTTGAGTGCTAGCCATCTCAAAGAGATATTTCTGTGCTATCTTCAGACATGTTTGCAAGCTGACCATTGGGTATCTTGGTATGACGGGCCTTCGAAGAGGTTGAAAAAAGATGATAGCTCAGCGGAGGGTGGCAGTCATCCTGCTGGGACGACGAGATGTGGGTTCGCATTCATTGGGCACTTTCGTAAGGCTGAGCCGGGGTTGCCTATCTAACTTCATGGGACGGGTCCAGTATACGAAGGTTGCGATGGCCGGATGAAAGTTATCCCAAGACCTCTTCGCTGGATGCATCCACCAATCACCCATTGTCAAAGGACAATTCCCAGGTGGACAAGGATCATGATGCACTTTGAATTCAGGGTCGCCCTTCTGAAGTCTAACTGGCTCGTAGAGAAAAAGAAAAAGGTGTCTGCTGGAATCGATGTGAGAAAATAATTCGTTCAGCTTTGTGTAACATCTGTGATGCATCGGAGAAACATAAAACCACAGCCTTATCTACTGGTCCTGAGGAGCATGCAGATCGCAAGCTGTTCAGCCATCGGTAAGTCCCATCCTCACAGACTGGATATCAACTGGATATCAGACCACCTAGAATATGGACGATTGGATACCAGCAATAGATAAGACGAAAGTTTAAGTCGCATGATTGCGTTCGTTAACGTGGCCATTCATGATGGCTGCAGAAAGACCACTCAGCTCTATCAGCAATTTGCTTGTGGGAGTAGCTGCCCACGTCCGTACCAATCCAATACTTAGGACATCTGAATGTTTGGCGGGAGCACTTTTCAAGATCTTGGGTTGCGTGAGCAGGGACACTTATTGGTGAAATATTTGCGAATTCCGGAACTTGCCGAACGAGCCGAGACCGAGACCGATGATTTTATTACGTAATGTAACATGTCTCTTCACAGGGGTGACAAGATAATGGGCATTTTGGACTAGGATTAATCATCTGATTTGCAACAGCCTCAGTCCTTCACCAAAGCCTATGTTCCCACTCAACTATCTCCAGTATTCCAATGACAACCTTTGGTAGACACAGTAAGCTCGGCACATTTCAGCATCTAGAACAAAGACTCCAAGATGTTAAACGAAAAGGGGTTGAATTATGCTTCCATCCCATATTAAATAACATAGTATAACAAGGACTGAAAAGATGTAGCTCCCGGAGAAAGACTCCAAGCACCATCGCTAATCCGCTATCAAAATGTTACTTTTGCTTGCCAGACACCTAGCGCCATTGCTCCAATACACACATCCAACCCCATCAAAACACAGCCCTCAAAACCTCACTGGGGAGGCAAAGCAAAGCACCTCTCAACATTATCCGCATTATTGCCCCACCAATTCGGCATACGAACAACCTTGCCTGCCCCAAAGCACAAAAATATAACCAACATATTAAAATTGAAACCAGCATCAAATGCCGCTGCAAGTATATAATTATACCTAGCCCAAATCTCGTAGTGGTGGCGATAGGCCCAATACATGACGACGAAGCCGCCGATTATACCGGAGACGTAGCCGGTCGAGATGTTGCCCCAGAAATTAGACATTGTGCAGAAGAAGATGGTGCAGTTCCATAAGTTGAATTTGGCGCGTGGGAAGCAGCGGTGGAGGATATAGAGGAGGGTAGGTGTTAGGGCGCCGACGAGGAAGGCGTAGGGGAGGGGTTGGTAGAGGGCTTGTGCGAACATGCGTTTCGGTCCCTGCTTCGGATCAGTAAAGAGGCTAATGAACAGTGGTTGGGGAATGGCATACAATCAGCACATACTGCGTGCCCAAAGTCAACGAAGTCGCAAGCGTCTGGCCTGTCCACTGGTGTGTGGGATCCACGAGTTTGCCGCTCAGGTATTCGGATTTGGTATTCAGAATCCATCGTATGCAGCCGTAATTGATCGGCACGCCGACAAAGGAACCGAAGATCTGTGAGAAGAACACTGTTCGTGGTGGGATATGCATGTAATGGCCGATCTTTTGATCTTGTAGCATATACATAGCTCGGTACCATGCATCTCCTGCGATTGTACTGTACGTGGAGGCGCCGACAGGATTCTTGTAGCCTTTGATGGAGTTTACCATCAGGCCGTAGAGCACTTGGTTGGTACTGCCGATAGGCTACATGGGCACAGTTAGTGTTGTTTTGAAGGCAGAAGGCGAATGACACTACTTGAAAGAAGAAGCAGTTGGGAGGGGAAAGGCAAGATAGCTTACAAGCTGAAAGTTCGACAATGCGTAGAGCCATCCCAACGGAATGACAACAATAGCCCCCGTAGTTAGGGCGACGAAGTAGGTCCAGATGGGGATGTAGAGTTGCCCTGCTGCAAGTATGATGATAACGGGAATGAAGGAGCACATGAACAGAGCGATAAACCACCAAAGTGGTACCTCCTTATATGAACGCATGAGAATGTTGAGTTGGTCATCATACTGCTCTGTTGGACTCTCGACATGAGTATTCCGCCGTCGCTCGATGTGTTTGGTGATGATCGACTTGAGTTGCGGGTATCCGAACAAAAGCATCCAGCAAAGCGCAGAAGTGTAGGACGCGTAGTCAAAGAAAGTACCCCAGAGGAGTTGGGCTCCGACGTAGATTGGTCCGTATTCAGCGTAGGCGGTCTCGTTGAGGGAGATCTGGGGTGTTATGAGCGAGAGGACGGGATATGTGGTACCGTTTTCTGATCGGCGTTAGTATTGCAAGTCACCAAAGCAAAGGAAAACATACCCATGAAGAGTCGATTCGACATGATGTGTTCATGCCAACTACCTAAACCACCCCACTTCGAAGCAGGTATCAGAATCCAACAGTTGACCACAAAAGCGGAGAACACGATAACTTGAGTCCAGAACGGAGTCAGAAACATGCTTCCCATCTGGCTGAGGTATCCAACATTGGACCAGTCGAATGAAAGATTCATGAACCCCATGCCACCAAAGCCAGCGCCGATGAAATTTGCCGTAGCATTGTGGGGGGCCACCCAGCAGAGGAATGCGAGAGACCCCATCATAGGGAACACGAACTCGGGAAGGAACTGCCAGAAGAAAATGCCAATTAGGACGAAGAAAAATATCATCATCTGTCGTCGAGATGTCGGGGATGGTGACTCCCTCTGTTTCTTCTGCGTCTCAAACAATGCCGTTTGACAAAGTGCTTGAAACCATGGATATTGAGGGTCGTAGATCAAGAACTGACGAGCAAGTGCAGCGTAAGAGTATCCAGTCCACACAACAGCCCACATGAAGAATATCGCGACCGCTGGATTGATCTTGTGGCCGAAGTAGAGCTCTGACAGTGAGATAGGAGTCCATGCTAAATTGTAAGTAGCTCCGGATGCTGCAGTGATGGTGACCAAAACATGCTCTTTGACGCTGAAAGGGCCGGGATTGAGATTGAAGCTCTTCTTGGTGAAAGGTATCTTGATTCCCCAAGCAGGAAGACACTTGGCCAGCCAATCTCCCACGTAATTAGCACCGATCTGGACGAAGAATATGGAGTATGGAGCATAGGTTGTGCGGTACTCGGCCATCTGTGCTAAGAATGCGCCGGGGGTGATGAACAGGAAGCTCAGGAGGAAGTAACGGAAGGTGATCGTAGGTAATGTGGGGTCATCGGTCAAGCTGACAACCCTTCGAACATGCCAAGGAATATCCCTCAGAGCCGGATCGTCATCCCCCAGATCATCTCTCGTTTCTTCGGGCCCTACTTCGCTTGCCGAATATTGTGGTACACCCTTCTCCTTGTCAAATTCGGAGCTTGGTGTCGTCTCTTCAGACTTGGAGTAATCATCCAAGCCAAATACAGTTTCTTGCGACGAGTCAGACGAAGGCAATATATCTGGCTCAGATACATCATCTGATGAATCCACCGAATGGATATCGGATCCATGATGTCTTTCCGGAGCGAAAGACATTGTGATCCAGGTTCGAATCCCCCACAACACCGCTTCCCCACAATATCTCGTTCCAATGCTTCAACTCCTCGGGTTCAAATTGCCCACTATCACCTCGTCGGAGACGGCGGCCAGACACTCAAGATGCATTCCGAATGGCTATTGGTGCCCAATGTTGACCATGGGTGAGCCTGTGATGCGATAGCATGCAAGTTGATGCTCTGCTACTCATGGCTTCCTCATATGAAGTCGGTCGTTCGATACCTAATATTTGGAGGTCGAGACTCGATATAAGTGGTGTGTGCAGCGAGCTGAAGAACGTGCGTGCAACCCACCTTTATCCCTACCATTGCCGTGCCGTGTCAGCGAGGTTTAGGCGCAGCTGTGCCGCTGAAGCACAGGGCAGAAAACTGCACAGACAAGGGGGTTTCCCGCTTGACAGATTACTTTCAACAAGGGTGGGGGATGAGAATTGCCAATTTGCCGAGTCCTTTTCGGGAAATTGACCACTCACAGGAACGCTGAGTGCCTAGGAGGAGGCTGTGCTTATCTCATTGCTAGCCAAAATAATTGTCAAAACGCACGCAATCACGTGTTTGTGTCCCGTCATTCTCGCTCGAAAGGATTCGGATGGCTTGGGAATTTGTGATTGTGGACGTTTTGGTGGATATTTTCTCAACGTTTGACTCCCCGATTGGTTCTCGGTGCTCTTAGTACGCATATCTCCTATCATGAGGCGTATTAGATGTGCGGCAATGAAATGTGCCGACGAGTTCTCCTTAACCTAGGCTCTCGTCATCTCAAGCCACCACCTCGTCTAAGAATAACCATCGACCACACGACCAATTGGACTTCTCCACACACTGATAACGAATTCGCTGGTAGTTATTGAGCGATTACAAAAGTATCTGGAGAACGCCGTCTGGGTAAGCGTTCTGTTATTCAGCCCTAGAGTTCCTCTAACGAACCAGGGAGCCTCAATCCGTTCTGGGCCGTTTGTTTTCATCGCTTCCGTGCTCATCGTCTCCATTGACCCCATTTGGCTCGACTTCATCCCGGTTCCGTACTCTGCCTGCTCCTTCACCGAGTCCATTTTCGTCACCAATCCAATTGCCCTCTTCGTCAAAGTATTCGGACACGTTCTCAGCAGTTATCCATCCACCACTACCAGGAAATGGGGGAGGCAGTCCTCCATCTGAGGCTCCTTGCTGTACACCTGGAAGTCTACTAATTCCCTCGTAGCCAACGTTGCCCTCAAAAACTATCCTACTATCGCCATCAACGTCCTCCATGTCTTCATCTTCCAATGTGGGATCCGGATGTAGGTTCGAGCAGTTCGAGACAGCTTCGAAAAGTTGCTGGACGTTTCCAGATGAGGCCACAGGAATCAGAGTCAATTCCAAGGTCTCTGGTTCCTCGTCTTCGCTCACACCATGTGGATCAGACAACTCCAGCTGCATATACAGTCCTTGCACTTGTTGAGAGGCATTCGCAGGATCATCGAGAGTTTGGATGGCATGGAGGGAGATGGCTGGGTACGGAATCGAAATGCCAGTAGAAGTGGTATTGTTGAAAAGAGTTAGATTCCTGCCAGGATGGACAAATTAGTAATATAGCGCGGAGCGCGGGACGCGTACAAGATGTGGAAATCAGCTGAGGAAATGAACAATAAGTGAAAATGAGAAGGGAAATTACTCTGAGCTGATATACGCATCTATCACTTCTGCAATCATCGTGTCAAGTCTCTCGGGCTGCACATTCTCAGCTGCCTCAGAAGCTACTTCTCCTGGGCTCTGTGAAAAGATCGGGAGCTTTGACAGCTGATCACGGGAGACCAAAGCACGCGCACCTACGGCATGGTAATGAAGGACAGGCTTGGCTCCGTAGAATACTTCTGGAGTCTGCGATTGGTGGTCGGCAAGAGGCGTGAAGGTATCGAGGGGAGGCGCGGAGTGGATAGTTGCTGGTGGCATCGCGAAGCGATTTGAGGAAGGGAATTGGTGCTCGCTGGTGAGAATAGGCGTACAGTAATGAGATTGCTCTAGGCACTGAATGGGATTGAGCGATTGAGGGTGAGGGGGAGGGGGAGGGCGACAGTGTACTGGAAAAGGAAGGGATTGTCTGTTGACTCGACTCGCAAGGCTGAAGCTTCTAAATTTTTGGGCTTAAGGCAACCTAAAATTTCTAGCGCACTTTTGACCCTATCAGATGTGCTAAAGCCGCACCTCGACTTTTATGGCTGTCATGCTACCGACACACCCCAATTAAATCACCCCTTACATGCGATACCCTCTAATTGAATGACAATCCTCTCGGCCATCATATCGCTCACTACAGTTGAATGACTCGTTTCGAGTTCCTCCCCTCGGTTACGAGTCTCTAAGCGTTTTGAAAACTCACCTTATTTTCCAATTAGACGCAATAAGGTGTCTCTCCTTTCCCACAGATTACATTACTTCCGGACTATGGCGTAAGTCCTAGTCCCCTCCATAGATTTGAACCTTTCAACCCGGTGGATCCACTCAACTGGCTCAACTCCCAGAATTTCTGGCGGATCGCAAATTTTGAAGGAGCGATAGAGATCCACCGCACAATGCATTCTAAATTGCTCATTTCTCATGGAAAAAAGACTTTGGTACCCTTCATTGGTGCCCACATCACACCAGCTCTGCGGTTCGGGTCGGCAAGTGTCACAAGGAGTTCTGTATCAAGTGCTTAATTGGTATGAGTGCTCTAATGATCTAGTGATCTTTTGGAACGAATCGTTCACCCAACCTCAGTAATTCAAAAGGTTCGCAAATCCCATCGTGTAGTCATCCACATTATGGTCGATATACCTTCCCTGGAAGAAAGCTACACAAAGTCAGCCAAAATCACCTATTGGTCTTACCAGCTGTCAAATGCGGATTAATCACCTTGGCCAACGAGCCAGAAAGCCCCGGGACCAGAACCAAATTCATCCGTACCATGAATCACGGCGGTACAATTTCCATCCGTGCTATTCTCGGCCAATTGACTTGGTAAGATATCGAAAATTGTGCTGAAACGACTGACGGGACTATTCCGATCCTTCAAAGCTTCCGAGGCATTACTGATAGAAGGAAAGCCGAATCCAAGTTGGGGTGGGTGGGAACAGGGGTAGTACCCATTAAGTGTGGTGGGTGAGTCTGCGGTGATGTTGGGGTGCAGGACTGTTTGGATGCCTGCCGCATCGAAGAGAGCTTTGACTGAATCAATTGGCCTGTTTCAACTCATCAGCAAAATTTTAATCCAGTTCAAACAGGTTCGAGAAGTCTTCAAGTACCCGAAAATTACCGTCGTTCCGCTGTCCGTGACAATCAGGGCATCCCTCTCCACAACCTTCCCATCAGCCGCAATATCACCATACAGCTCCCACAGTTCCTCGCCACGGGAGTCAACTAGCAGAGGGGCTACGCTCAAAGGCCCTGCGAATCGCTCATACTCCACCTTCCCGAAATACTGGACTCCGGTATCATCCGTCTCGAAGGCGAGTCCAAACCGGCAGCTGTCGAGACTTCCTTGAGAACAGAGATGCTGGAACCAAGATGTTGAGTTAATCGCACTACTGTCGAGCCCAGCGAAGCCGACGAGACCGTCGTGAGGAAATGATGGTGGGGACAAGGGATCGGTGACTACGCCCAGTGGCTGTTGGGATACGGAGAGATGGGTGTGGTCCAGAGCTACGATGTCTTCGTAAATTGGGCCACTGATCTGGTGTCTTTTATGAGAATTGTTCTCGGGCAGTTGGGGATTGAAGGGGAGATTTAACGTACAGTCTCTGTCCCAGAGCCATCAGGATTCGTAGTCGCGAACGTAATGGTGAAGTTATCATGCAAATCCGTCGAAGATTTGCTAGGTTCGTACAGTCCAGGATTAAGATAGACATCTGTCGATCCAGTATCAATCAATAAGACCAGGTCATCCTTTGCTCCAACTGTGAAATTAGCAAACCAGAAGTTCTGGATATTGTAATTAGTCGTCGGTGCTAATAAAAGTTTGATATACGGAGATTGCCAACCTGATCATTGATTTCTCCAATTCGCGCAGTACCTCGATCTCGACGAATTCGTGGAGGGAGAGCAATCCCTGAGCTCGTTTTCTTTGCGAGAGGGAGTGAGTATGAATCGCCCAAGACTACCTGGGCAACAGCCAGGGCAAAGAGGGCGAAGAAACAATATGGGGCCATAATTGAGAGCGAGATTCAAATTTCTGGCGCAATTAATAGACGTTAAAAGTTTGGGGGAACCAGCAACTTTTCTGGAATTCAAAGATCTGTACCTTCCATGTTACACTTAAAGGATTGGCCGCTCCAAGGAGAGCTGCAAGCTGTTCGCAGCCCTAGAAGATCTCTTCCATTGTAGGAAGCTATTTGCTTCGGAGCGTACGAGCACGGCAGTTTGATTCGGTCTTGTGCTGAATAATCTTGGCATCCTGGCCCTAAATAAATTATTGTTACATTAGCTTCAGGGGTCAGGGAGCGACGTTCTACCGTAATTTGCACGTATTACGAGACGAGGGTAAGCTGACCGTCATTCTACTCGAGCTTTTCTGCATGCTTGCATCTGATGTTTGCGGACGAAGCTTTCTTATTGCTGCGAAATGCGACTGACGTTACTTTACCCCGCATTCATGAGAGGTGTCCGTACCCCGCACCCTCAAACGTCAGCATCTCAATTCAGTCGACTCCAACTGAACGACAAAAGACATCGACGCACTTGTGTGTTGGGTGGTGATTCCCGATATCAAGGATAGTCACTGCGCTGAATTAAAGGGAAAAGCTGAAATGTTCAAAGAGATCGAACGATTCAAAGTATCTCTTCGTTTCCGAGTAACGACTGAGTATTTCAGGAAGTACCCCATTTTAAGTGAGCCCAAATCTTGCACCAAGCGGTCTCGAATCCTAACAGCCAACAGCCGACAGCCAGCAAGCCACATCCAAGATCTCGCTGCACAAACCACAAGTGGTTTCCTCACCAAAGTCTCGGAACCATCCAAGGATCCCAATAACTCACAGAGAATGTGGTGGAGACATCAGTATTCATGATAGCCGTATCCACTGGCATATCCAATAAGAACTTGTTCACAAAAGCTGTCAAATTGGCCTGCTGAGCAGCGGGAAACTCACAATGAAGATGTCCTCCAAGTTGCGAGAAGCCCATATTGTCCGGGATCCCCAAAGCCTGCCAGATCTTATTGGCGGTTTTCATACTGCCATAACAACTCCAAGGCCCCAGCCAAAGGTATGCCGTGTTCTCAATGACGAACAAGCTTCGAAGAGCGACTAGGCCGGCGAGCATGTGGTGATCGAATGGTAGGAGATCCACGCGCGTGGAGTAGTTGGCGAATTCTTCGGAAAGCCATACGTTTTCTTGGACAATTTCCGAAGCTGTTTGAACGATTTGCCCTTGGGCTAGCATGTAATCCGACAATCGCCAACAAGCCGAGCCACTGGATCCGGACTCTTGAGGGATCGTAAGTGCGATGCGCTCGTCGAATGCACCCGCCACTAAGGCTCCTTTGCTGTTGCGCGAGCATCCAGTCACACCCAGTCGTTGTGTATTGATATTCGTAGCTGGCGTCATTTCCAGAGCGTCGATGATGCGGCTCACACCCCAAGCCCATGCCATCATGGCGCTCGCTGTGGCGTTCGTTCCGTACAGCTCGTAGAATTGCCCGATTTCACGGCTGGTGGCGTCGTTTTTGAGGGCCATGTTGTCGTTGACTGTCAAAATTTCGGTGTCAGCAATTACAATTGCCCAACAGAGGTGAAAGATTAGAGCTCAGCGGATTTGATAAGTTTCAGACTCCAAAGATATACCCAGTGGGGGTGAAGCTGGGAGTAGCACTCATGGAAATCTGGAAATCAATGCTCCGAGAATTACCCACTGAAGGTTATGACGGCTACGCCTTCGGGTTGTGGGATGCTGAGTCCATCGAAGGCGAAGAAGGCAGGGTAGGGAGCTGTTTCGTAGGCAGGGTATGAGATCAAGACGGTGAATGTGATGGATGTACTGGCTTCCGCACTGGTGATGTTAAGACTGCCATCGGAGAAGGTCGATATGATTTTGGTAGGTCTGGGAGGCTTGGTCCCGAGTTCGTAGCGTTGGAGGAGTTCCCTGACTTCTTGTTGACGGCATTGCCATTCCTATTTCGTAGTAACGGGAGCGACAGCAAAGGTATGGAAGGGATCGGGTAGTCTGCTGATGTTGTACAGATGCAGGTTATCTCGGAGTGGAGGACAGGAGGGCTCGTATTCTGTGTCGTAGGTCAGCAGCCAAGTTCTAGGTTTCCTTTTCCAGCGAGGCACAGAGTGTGTCCTGATAATTGGGGACAGGAAAGCGCAGGAATGGCAAATAGGAGCAATGATACTGTGATCTTCATGTTCGAAAGGACTTCTTCGGAATTTGAAGTTTTGAGGTCTTTGTCTGGGAGCTCTGAAGACTTAAGTTGCCGTCCTCGAGAGTCGTTTTATAGAAAATAAATTTTGTAGATCCTGATTTACGGGTTGTTGCACTCTCTTTCATTCTCTCATGCCATGTGAAGGAATAAAACATCATTGTGTCTGTATTTGCTCCGCTGATCCGCTACATCTCGCAGAATATCTCGCCGCTCTCACAATTTGTTCACTTTGTACTAAGTACAAGTACGAGTTTCCCCTTCTCTTGAAATGTTGTCATACGAGGTCGATCTATAAAACTCAAGCCACTTGACTTCATCCAGGATCAGCAAATGCCAGGCGAAGAGCTTGAGCGTCAATGAGCAATAAAGGTGCTCGGAAACCGCTCCTCCATTTGTCATATTGTGAATGTAGGGAAAGCTTGTCAATATCTCGACCATCCAGGCTAAAATATTAACTTGTCCGCCCAATACTCAGGTTTACCCCTTGGGATCGTAACGTTTGATCTTGAACTTTCAATGAAATACACCGAAATTTCGAGTCTAAATGCATTCTCCCCGACAATCTGTGCGGGGATTGGTAATTAGCCTACGCAAGCAAACTATCCCCGCATCGTTGATCCGCAGTGTTAAAATTAAGCATTTGGATTTATCCACCGCCGGGAGATCCGAGAGTTTAAATTGAAAGACTCAAGATCGACTTCAGCAGAAGAAACATTTTTCCACCAAATGTCTCCGGGCTTCGTCAGAGGTGTCAGAGTTTGAAAGACCTGGGACTTCCCAAGTACGGCTGAGACTAAGCCTTTGTGGAAGTCGGCCTTGCCAGGCCAGAATTTGAAAGTTGAGAGCTGAACTTCACTGATCAAATAAGGAAGGATATATTGGGAAGTCTGTCTATTCGGTGCTCAATCGTTCAATCAAGCCCACGCCGTCACAATGCAGTCAGCGCCTCGTGCAGTTTCACCTCCCCATATGCAAGACCGCCAACTCCCCTAAAAGTAGATCATATCCACAAAACGCCATGCAATGCTCCAATCCCATGGTATATTTTCCATTCCTCCATTCCATCCAAACACCCCAACTCAATCCCGCAACCAAGCCTTCCTCTTTTCCTCTTTCTTCGCCTTCCGTTTCTCCTTAAACTTCTTCAACTCCGCCTTCGTCAACTTCTTCCCACTCCTCTCCTCCTTCAAACTCCGTCCATCATGACTATTCGCCGCAGCATCCACATCAAAGAACGCGTTCATCTGCCGCTTGCTCTTATTCTCATCGTTGAAGTTCTCTGGCGCTAAATCGGGATTCTGAAATCGGCCAGTGAAGCGATTGAATGCTGCCGTGGCTGCGTATGCTGCTGCGGGATCTTGTTGTGCATTCTGTGCGGAGGCCTCGGGTTCTGAGGGTTGAGCGTACCAGGCTGTAGGATCGTAGTCGCCGTGGATCGCGGGGTCGTAACCGCCTGCTGGTCGACTAGCGGGAGGTTTTTGGGCGGAGGGAGCTTCAGCACCTGGTGCGGATGCTTCGGGAACTCGAGGGTTGGTCCATTGCGTTGCACCGGTGAAGCGGTTGTAAAAGTAGAATGCTTGCGCTGACTCCTCCCATATTGGTGCCCATCCGTCATCTTGTTCGACCACTGCTGGGGGAGGCTCTGAAGGAAGTGGGGGGATCGCTTCGTCTGGTAAGGGGGGGGCTTCTGCGCTCCCGTCTTTGCTTGATCGCTCGTCGACTTCCCCTTCTTCCGCCAAGCCCGTGCTGTTTTCAGAACTCTTCACTTCGCCATTGCTCTTAGTGTTCTTCACCGAGGTCTCCCCGTCTGCCACTGACACGGCACCATCACTTCCACCATGCTCGGCCACCAAGTTCGCGTCTCTGGCAGGTCTGGGGTCATGCTCGGACGAGGACGGTATGTCACCTACTGCATTTCCTGCTATGTCTGATGCCATAACGGGTTCAAACTTATGGGGAATTTTGATTCACGGATATAAACAAAGGAAAAGTGGCAAGCGGTGAATAGAGGTTGTGTCGTTGTGTGAGATTGGACAGATCAGACAAAGTTGAAAGTTGAGGACGATGATCCCTGATTTTCTGGAGAACGCTGAGGTTCACTAGCGCCGCCTCAAACGGCACGTGATACCCCTTGACTTTGAAAACCCCCAAAGCGTTAGAACCCCTGGAAGTCAAGGCCTCTGTCTAACTCGGTCCTCCTTTCACCGTATGAGTTGTTAGGATCTCCATCTTGACATATCCTGACCAAGACAAAGGCTTTCACCTCGAAGGCTTCAGGAAGGTATTTCATTAAATCTTTGTTGTTACACTATTTACATGCCACAAGAGCAGCCTCAGCCTTCTTGAGAGCATCCTTTGCCTCCTCAAGCTCCTCGGCACTTTCTAAAGGTCTATCTTTTGGTATGAGGGCATTTGTGACGACACTTTCCACCCCGCGTACAGCCTTCCTACCCTCCTCTCGCACCTCACCCTCCCAGAACTTCCGCGCAGTCTCCCACTTTCCCTGCATCCTTCTCAAACTCCAAACAATTCCCAGAGCTGCAATTGCACCTGCTTCATATAGAGAGGTGGATAGAGTAGAGACATAAATGAGACCTGCGAAAGCTGTGCTGAACGTAGATGTAGTGAGGGTTTGAAGAACCAGTTTCTGTGCCAATGCTTGAAGCGCAGGAATCGTTTCCGTGGCAAGCAATGCTCTGGTCATGGGTATCTCGAGTGGCCATGGTTGTGGCTTGATTTTCTTTGGTGAATCGTCCTTGGTCTCGATCAGGTCCTGGATTTTCGGCGGAGGGGCATGCGTCAGAATGCCCGTCTTCTCCTCCTCGACAACAGGCTTGTATGCCCAATTCTTGTCGAACGTGACAGGAGCGTCGTTGCTGAGGGCTTCATCAATGACTCCCGCAAGGTAGATGACCTCTCTTTCCGCATCGGTCAAAAATCGCTGATTTAGGATATCAGTTGCGATCATGGACACATCGTCTACTCGCCAGAAAAGCTTCCACCAGCCCAGTTTCTGCCACCGCCGTCCGTTGAATGCAATATCGAGGGAATCACGAAGTTCTGTATGAGCTCGTTCGGCCCATTGTGCAAGACCTTGGTGTAACGAGTCCGCCTTCGAGGATGACACTTTTGCTGAGAGCGCCATGCTCAATCGCCGTACCTCCTCGTCGCGGATCGTCCCGCCAGTATTTGTCAAGAGAGTCTTTATTAAACCCCGCAGTGGCGCTTTCATCGATCCATCCACTGGGGCAGTGCCGTCTTTGAACCACTCCAACAACTGAGGGATGCCACTGGCGAACCAATCTTGCTCATAGGTCATTGCGTTGTCAACGCTCTGTCGAAAAGATTTGAGAGCTGCGGAGCCTTTCTCGATATCGACCACTTGGTACCGAAACGAGTGTTTGTCGTCTGGGTGGATGGAACGAAGATTGACCGCAGCTTCAGTGAGACCGAGTCCCAACTCAAGCGGATGTGTCTGTACAGCTGCTGCACCAGAAATACCATCCGCAACAATAAGAGATTTGTGAACGGGTGTCGTAACTAGTGTATATCTCCCTGTACTTGAAGTTGGAATCCGCATCGTAGGCACCAGCAGTAGATTCGTATAATCTTCATTGCTGTTGATAGCCGCAGCGGAAGGAGGATCCATATCCAGCACCAAGATCTCCAGCTTATGTCCGTTCAACATCGGAGAGGAGACATCCAGCTCTTGAACCAGCGAGTTACTCTGCGACAGCCCTTCTGCACCATTGTGACCAACCTTCAAGAGAAATGGTTTGCTTTCGTCGTCCGTGAGAAGCCGTTCCCATTCCTCCTCCGCCTTCAACGGATCTGCGATCAGTAACCTCAAGAGATCCTTTGCCAGCTTCAGGGAATTTGCATCAGCGTCTCCCCACCCCAGCAGCGCAATCCGTATTGTCTCCTGCCCAGGAGCTTGGTCCAAGCCTCGCAACGCGAGTTGTAGTCTCGAAATGTTGACGTAATTCCCTGCTTGCTTCTGAAGATCGGCTAGAGCATCGCGGAGCTCTAGTCGGGGGTTTATGAGACGAATTGGAGCTCCTCCATTAGACGCCGATGCGCTGGCTATATTCGATTGCTGTCGAGAACGTATTCGGTGTGGTGGAGGTCTTTTCGAAGATGTAGGGCGCAGAGTTCGAGAAATGGAGCATACTGGACATATTTGCTGAGATTTGGGGACTCTTGACACTCGAGCGATCCTAGATGGGCCAATTGGTATCCGTGGCAATCGCGGAGGCATTCTGATGCTCGGAGAGGAAGAAAAACTGGAGGTTGAGAAAGTTGAGGTCACTGGAGAATAGCATGCCTTAAATATAGGGCAAGATAACGCAAGATAACCACCAGATGGCATTCTAGACAACAGCTTCATTCACAACGCAGGACTTGTAAGATTGCTTTATTTATTTATTTCATTCATGACTTATTAATGCCCAGTCCACCAAAAGCTCTATCAAGTTCATCAGCCTCCCCATTCGGAGCCGCCACAGGTGTATGCCGCAGCCCTGAAGCATCATCCGGCGATACACTAGCATGCATAAGATTCCTCTGACCCATTTCCGTTCCTCCTGTATGCGTAGCCGTCTTCCTCTCCGGCTCCAATATCCTCGCATCACTGTCCAGCCATCCAGGAGCTACCCTTCTCTTCTCGGCCAGCTCTCTTGCATCTATCGCGTCTTGCCATGCCTTCAACTCCTTATCCGCATCATCCTGAACCTTCTGTATGTATGCTTGTAACGCCTTACATGATGCGATTATCTCGTCTGGGTGTGCTGCGTGACCGGATGCTGAGACGACGTATTGCGCCTTCTCCTCTGCCGTTGCGGTTCCCGTTGATGATTGTGGTAATGTCGAGGGGAGGGTTTTGTAAGTGTATGGGAGAGTAGTTGAGGTGGGCAGAGACACGAAGGGCGATACTGTTAATGGAACTTGCACCAGCAGAGGGTGAGAGCCTGTGATGTAGTTAGCTTGTGGGTTGATCGAAGGAGTTGGAATGGAACGAACGATTATCATGCATCTTCGAAGATATAGATTGAGGAAACGAGATCCGGTAAGGTCCCGGATCGTTGAATGGGCTTCAAGGGATTCCGGACTTGCTTCGGGGATCTTGTGGGAAGCTGTAGCCTTGCTCCTTGCTAGACTTGGCTTTGTACGGACTTGTAGGACGTCTTCGATTGTTGATTATCTCGTGAACGACTGATAGTTTCGTAGGCTTGGACACACTTTTGTGGCTTCGAGTTTATGTTGTGATTGTGGCTGGTGCTCAAAGGGTCCTGTCTCTGCTTGGGTCTCTCGGCTGTCTCCTGAACCCCTCGTTGGCTTCCCCCCAAAACCATCAATCATCACCCACGCTAAACCAGTTTTACTGGCAAGTCAACTCGACAGGCCCAGGTCCTCTCGCCGCCGCATCGCATTTCACTTTCTCTCCCACCAACACATCAACCTCTCAGCCCTACGCCCCCACAAGAGACAACGACGATAACTTGGGCACTTCACGACTTGACGAATATTAAAATCGATTCTCGCACATAATATTTGACGATATCGCGAATCATCAACTGTCTTTTCTTGCGCTCACCAACCTTAACCTCGTCGACGACCTGCGCGTGTGCCTCACAGCTGCCCAAATCAACACACGTAAAAACCCCCCCAGGACCCTTCATTCAAGCAGAAATACCTCCCCGTATCATCGCGCAAGTGTTGAAATCGAGTCAACGAGGCAGAACGACGTTCTTCGTTTCGCACCAAGCTCGCGATCATGGACGGAGAAAATACTCAACTGCCTGACGGCATTGGGAACAGAGTCCAGGTCGACAATGCCCTGCGCGCCATTCACCAAAAGAAGCCAGTCCCGGAGATCGACTTCACTCTTCACACCATGGAAGATGGCACCCAAGTCAGCACAATGGAGAGAGTCTGCAAAGGTACGCGCCCCTATTCCAATCAAGCGAGTTCACGTAGAGGGATCCCAGCTGACTTGTCCCCTCCCAGATGTTCAAGCACCTGCAATGCGTCCCCCAACCGATCAAGAGTTCTTCTCCCCACACAATCCTTCAAAACCCAATCTCCAATTCCTGAAGCAACACTTCTACCGAGAAGGACGTCTGACGGAGGAGCAAGCCTTGTACATTATCGAAGAAGGAACAAAGGTGCTGAAGCAGGAACCCAATCTTCTGGAGATGGATGCGCCAATTACCGTTTGTGGTGATGTTCACGGCCAATATTACGATCTGATGAAGTTATTCGAAGTTGGTGGCGACCCCGCAGAGACGAGATATCTGTTCCTGGGAGATTACGTTGATCGAGGATACTTCAGCATCGAATGTGTGCTTTACCTTTGGTCGTTGAAGATCTGGTATCCCAACACCTTATGGCTTCTCCGAGGAAATCACGAGTGCAGACATTTGACCGACTACTTTACATTCAAGCTCGAGTGCAAGCACAAGTACTCCGAGAAGGTCTATGAGGCATGCATGGAGTCCTTCTGCGCTCTACCATTGGCTGCGATAATGAACAAGCAGTTCTTGTGCATTCACGGAGGATTGAGCCCGGAGTTACATACTTTGGATGACCTGAAGAACGTACGTAAGCCCTAGACCATGAAAGGGCCTTCGCTGACAATTACAGATTGACCGATTCCGTGAACCGCCTACTCACGGTCTCATGTGCGATATTCTTTGGGCCGACCCATTGGAAGAGTTTGGCCAAGAGAAGACTTCAGAATACTTCGTTCACAATCACGTTCGCGGTTGCTCTTACTTCTTTTCATATCCTGCTGCATGCAATTTCCTGGAGAAGAATAATCTGCTTTCAATCATTCGCGCGCACGAGGCTCAAGATGCTGGATACCGAATGTATCGCAAGACTCGAACAACAGGATTCCCCAGTGTCATGACCATCTTCTCTGCACCCAACTACCTCGACGTCTACAACAACAAGGCCGCTGTTCTGAAATACGAGAACAATGTCATGAACATCAGACAATTCAACTGCACCCCACATCCTTACTGGCTACCAAACTTCATGGACGTCTTCACATGGTCTCTCCCCTTCGTTGGCGAGAAGATCACCGACATGCTGATCGCGATCTTGAGCACTTGTTCCGAAGACGAACTCAAAGACGATTCCACACCTTCAACCGTTTCACCAGGACCCGTATCCCCCCCTATCGCTGCTTCGATGGACCCCGAGTCAATCGAGTACAAGCGAAGAGCGATCAAGAACAAGATCCTTGCCATTGGTCGTCTTTCACGTGTATTCCAAGTCTTGCGGGAGGAGTCCGAGAGAGTCACGGAATTGAAGACTGCTTCTGGTGGCAGACTTCCCGCTGGAACATTGATGCTTGGTGCGGAGGGTATCAAGAACGCCATCAGCAGTTTCGAAGATGCACGAAAGGTCGATTTGCAGAACGAGAGATTACCACCCAGTCATGAAGAGGTCACGAGACAGAGCGAGGAAGGACGAGCGCAGGCGTTAGAGAGAGCTAGTAGAGAGGCGGATAATGACAAGGGACTGCAGTTACTCTCAAGACGGCTGAGCACGTAAGTCTAGCCCCTAATCCGAAGTCGTAAGACCTTTACTGACTGTAGCAGGGATCGCAAGAGATAATACCTGGTACAAATGCATTGGGCTTGTGACTTCTGGGCTGGAGGATAGAAATTGATGATTGCGAAGGAAACCTGCAATCATATTGGAAAATTGAATCCAGTGATGCTGATACAGGCTGTGAAACCTCAACCGTGACGGATGTACTCTACTTCCTCCTGTCCTCTATATAAGGCCAGTGCCTTGGCCCCATTATGTCCGTCAAATAACCCCGTCTGTCATGCAAAACCCAAAGCAACACAACCCTCCCAATAGCAAACCGGCTATTCTTCCACCGCACTTCAACGATTGAAAACTTATGTACCAACACCATCATCCCTTTCTCCTTCACCACCTTCCATCTCTAACCCCCTCTTCAGCGCTCTAACCCGTTCCAACTCACTCTTCACCCCATCCAACTTCTCCTTATCAAATATCAATCCTTTCAAAAACTGATTCTCGGCCTCTAACTCCCTTATTCTCTCCTCCAATCTCTCCAATGCCTCTCGCTTCTCCTTTGCATTGCGCTCGAGTGAGGCTTCGCGCCGTTTCTTTTTCGCTCGGAAGCGTGCGCTCGCCGCTGTGTTGCGGATGCGCTTTAGTTCTGGGTCGGTTGAGGATGAGGATGGTGAGAGCGCGGCGGAAGGGGAGGGGTATTGTGAGGGGTATGGTTGGTTGGTGTAGTTTGAACCACTGGGGGGTTCGGTCGGAGGATAAGGGGTAGTTTGATAGTATGGTTGGTAGCCTGATGGCGCTGGTGAACGCGGCGATGATGGAGGAGGCGGGTAATATGGTTGAGTTTGCGCAGGATCTTGATGGTAGTGGTATTGGGAATCCGATTGTTCATACATTGTGAGGTTTTGGTGGGGTTGAGGCTGAGAATGAGAATGAGGGTGGAATGGGAGCTCCCCAGCTTGCTGAATATAGGACTTTTGAAATTGGTCAGTCCGGTGCGTTTCTTTCCTCTCGAATTTCTAACGCCAACTCGAGAAATTAGTAGACGATAGAAATCTGACTCTGAAAAGACCCCGCGACCCTTTTGAGGGGATCGACGGGACTCCCAAAATGTTTCACTTCCAAGCAGATAGGGAACGTCGAGGTATATCAGGTCACGTGTAATTGCGGAATTCCTGCCCGGAATGCGTGATACACCAACCCCACCCATTTGGGAGCGAAATCTCAGATGTATGCCTTCTCATTTGCACCAAAGTCAATGCTAATAGGGTCTTGCGCGTCGTCCCGCTGATGGTGAATGCCACACTTTCAATACTGATGATGACGTTGGCGCTGGTTGGTGCACTGAGGCGCCAACACCGCACTTGCAATTTCTGGTCACCACTGCCAGGGCTCAGGGGAAGCAAGGTCTGTGGGCGGGCAAGTAACTGCACTGGAATCGGATATAGCTTACTGGGAATGCTGCTATTGCTCGGCGTGCTTGTGGACCTCGATTGGCGTTCCTTATCCATGCCGCGAGTCCGTTCTCTATTCTTTCGAGATCCAAATACTGGCTGCTAGCCGTGCTGGCGAGCATTTGAAGCTCGTCCAAGCTAAATCCTTCAGTTCTCGGGGTCCCCATATATATCTCGAGTCGATCGCAATTAGGTAGGAATGACTGGTGGTTTCATACACTGAAACAGGGGCGGACTTCGTAATTGAGCCTAGTCTTTCTATGATAGTGAGCTTAACGATTTCGCAGTAAAGGCAGGCGTAAAATCGAGTTTTGCTGCAGGATGCTACTGCAGCAGAAAAGCAGGCACGTATGACCAGGGGTTGAAGAATACGGTTTCTGGGTATTTGGTGAGGATGTTCTGACGAACATCATATATGTATTCCTCTCATGCTTTGCTAAGAAACCAAGATTCTCTCTCTGGAGGTCTAGAAACTTGGAAAAGAAACTTTTTGGTAGATGGGCCCGTCCCGTGGAGCTCCACTTCCAGGTTACTTGCTGGTAGATTTATGGCGGCGGGGGCGCTTGGGTGCTTCGATCTCAACCTGGCCTGGTCAAGTACCTGGAAGACTCCGGACATTTTTCACCGATTCCACGATCTTGGGGGTGTTCATTTATGGTGGAGAGAGTTTGTTTTCAGTCCTAAAGTCTCGGAGCCTTGTCTTCATTCCGAAATATAGGGTTATTCCTCACTTGAGCGGGAATTCGCCAGACAATAAATGTAGGTAGTTTGCTCTAGCCAATATAAACTTCAAGTCTAAATAAAGCATTCAGATCCCCTGGTGCCATTAATTTCTGTACCTCATGTGCCCAAAGCATCTCGATGCGTCCCATGTTTGCAGAAGTATCTGCAAATTTCAACCACCCGCGAGGCCCCACGCACCAAGGCTCTTTTTGGATTTTCCATTACCCGAATATGCGATCATGATTGGGATTTTTATTGAGGGACCTCTGGTAAAGATGATCCCAGGAGAAGTTCCGCCTGCCGCAACACGGCCTTTACCTCCGTCCGTATGTCTTTCCAACTGTCATTTTCTGGGGCGCTTCAGACCCAGATTAGTCAGAGTGGCGAGACACCTTACCTGATAGATTTTGCAAATACTGCAAATCATCAATACCCTTACATAGAGCAATTTGCATAACTTAGGCGCCAGACAATCACGGGTTGTGGGTCCTTGAGACAGCCCAGTGTGGTTTCAGCCGTACTCCACCGCCTTCGCTCAGTCCATACACCTCTGTTGGTCTCCTTAATACTGCCAGTAAAGCTCCGGGAGGACTTTGTTCCGCTTGTCAGAGACATTCCAGATACCACGCTTGATAAACAGCGTTCAAATCACCACAACATCGAAAATGCCTCTTGCGGAGGTTTTGAAGCGTCCTCGGAGGCATTTCATGTAGAGACAACTGCCACAGTGAGGTGCTCATAGACGGGAGCGCAAGGTGCCTTCGGGATTTTAACATCAAGACCCCTTTGGGAGGCTCGCTCGACGTAGAATCTTCATCCTGAGAGATTATTGGAACAGATTACTGGCGTTGAAAGGATACAAGGAGCCTGAGGTCACCGAAGCCATATAAAGCTTGCCACTCACCTCTGACCTTCTCCCCCAGCTCGGCAGGGCTGATTTTGGCTCCACAGATCCTTCCGGATTCTGGACACTCGCCACTGGAAGTCTATCGCTACCGCTACTCTCTTCCTACGTCCTGAACAGTGGTCAAGATGATCTTGTCGCCGCCATATGATAGGCCCAAGGCTCTGGAAATCAAGCTGTAGAGCACTGCTGTGTACATACTCGGTTGATTTGCGTGGATAACTTAGGGATTTTGAGAGAGTCTCGACGGGAATAATGTATATTCTAATAGCTGTGTTCAAATCAATGATTTAAAGGCAAGTTCGCCGGCACTACAAGGCTGAGGCTAAATCTTGCTACGTGTGTGCTGCTCAAAGATACTCATAAACTTCGCCCTTCTAGCTTCCCCTCATACCACAGCATTCTATGGTTGCTTCGCTTATTGGACAGCCAGCCGCCCAACAGCGTCACAGATCTAGGCAGTTCGTTGAACACTTTCCCCGTTGGAAGCGAACTCTTCATTTCAGGGTAGATACTGACCTCGATCGAGACTTTTCTATGCGACCCGGCCTGATCAGAGGTGACGACTACAAAAGAAAGCACAGCGGGAAGCCATAGTCTATTTGAATGGCTACAATAACATCTTGGGTCAAGGGCTGATATATCATGTTTGAGTTTTGGTGTGTGACTTGAGATCAACCCTTGAGGTGGAACTAGTGGAATGATTCTTCGTGAAAGATCGTTACTTGGTGTTTTCCTTACTTCTAAATCACATCCATAGTCTCTCTTGCAATGTCTAGGCTCCTTCAGCACAAGGTAACATGTGGGTCTTAAGGGCTGGCTTCCCCTCATATCTTCTAGCAGCCATGATGTGCACCATTACTTATATCTATTTTATGAATCCGTTCCTCCCCAGAAGAGGATCGGGTGAACTTTGCAGTGTCTTGCACAGTTCAGCCATCACTCTGGGAAGTTTCTTACTGTAGATCTGGCTCCCATCCAAGAACATAACAGTACGGCCTCAAGAAATCTCCCCAGCTTCACTTCACACCCTCCTGCAACCTTGCCAGGTGGACGGAACGGCGCGGTCTTTGGTACCCGAGGTCATCGCGAAGGTAGTCTCCATCGAAACGCAAAGCACGCAATTAGACGCGAATCTGACCCCATATCCGAGACGCTCGGAAAACCAAAGACCGGCCCTGAAATGGCATCATTAATATGCGACGGCAAGTGCTGCCACCTGATGGGCTGGGGATGGCGAATTCTTATGGGGAGGAGACGAATAATAGTGATTGTCGCTGGCCTTGCTAAGTCACGACACGTTTGTGCAAAGTACAGTACTGTATCGCATCAGCTTACAATTACAAAGCACTCCTGCGGCAGCATTTTGCTATATAGTACGCTTGTGATACTGTACTTGTATGAAAGTCGTTTATTTATCTTGTGTGAGATCCTTAAATTATATTTTGGCTGTGATTTCTCTTGCGCTTCATTCTCAGTGTAGGGGCTTCGATGCTTTACCCCCCTTCCGCCATTCTCGTGGATAATTCTCGTACCGGCGACGGATTGGCCTCATTTGGTTTGCAGCTTTATGGAATTGAAGGGAGCCCGATAATTATTTGTTCCGAGGATTGCTGGATGTTCTTCCGCATCTGCTACCAAAAACAATGACTCCAATATTCGAGCCCGATCGCATTTCACGAGAACCGTTACTCCCACCCCCGTCTTCGTCCTCCGACGGCGAACCAGATGATCAAAGCATCAAACTCAACCGCCATGTCGAGAATACAGTACTGCCAGAGACCGCAATTCTGGGCCGAAACCTCTCGTGGAGCAGTGCATATATTCTGGTAATATCGCGTGTGATTGGAAGTGGAATCTTTGCGACTCCTGGCTCGATCGTGAAAACAACAGGTAGCATTGGCCTAGCGATGCTTCTATGGATAGCAGGATCATTCATCGCCTGGTGCGGGCTGATCGTGGGCTTGGAATATGGCTGCATGCTTCCACGATCTGGAGGAGAAAAGGTGTATTTGGAATTCACTTACCAGCACCCTCGATTCTTTGCATCGACATTGGTTGCAGCGCAGGCTGTACTCTTGGGCTTCACGGCCAGTAACTGCATTGTGTTTGGGGAGTACGTATTATTTGCTTTTGGAGTCGAACACACGGAGGTAAAACAGAAATCTCTGGCTCTTGGGCTTTTAACAGCGATCACAATTGTACATGGCTGTTTTCTCCAGACGGGTATCCGGATACAGAACTTCCTTGGATGGATCAAAGTTGGACTCATTTTATTCATGGCTCTGACTGGGATATACGTTGTTTTATTCCATGTGAACGAATCGAAGGTCCCGACAACGCCGGTCTCTTGGGATGGCCTTTGGAAGGATTCGAATTGGAGCTGGGGAACACTTTCAACGGCCATATTCAAGGTCTCCTACTCATACGCTGGCCTAGGCAACGTGAACAATGTCCTAAATGAAGTGAAGGATCCAGTTCGGACTTTGCAAACTGTTACACTGGCAGCTCTCTTCACCTCCTGTTTCCTTTACCTCCTCGTCAACTTCGCCTATTTCACCGTTGTGCCTCTCCAAGAGGTGAAAGACAGTGGAGAATTGATCGCTGCTCTGTTTTTTGAACGAGTATTTGGCGAAAACTTTGGGAAGATCGTCCTCCCCCTGGCAATTGCTATATCCGCAGCGGGAAACGTGATGGTCGTGACTTTTACACTGGCAAGTTTGATATTCTTACCCAAGTTGAGAAGAATACTCAGCTAACCAGCGGCAGGCTCGAGTCAACCAAGAGATCGCCCGACAAGGCTTCCTCCCATTCTCTCGCCTTCTCTCCTCCTCAAAACCTTTCGGTGCACCCATGGGCGGCTTGATCGTTCACTACATCCCATCATTCCTCGTCATCGCCGTCCCACCGCGCGGGGACGTCTACAACTTCATTCTCGACGTCGAAGGATACCCTGGACAATTTGCTGCGTTGGCAACATCCTTCGGTCTACTCTGGCTGAGGAGAAAGCGGAGCGACCTCAGAAGACCGTTCAAAGCTTGGCTGCCAGCGGTATGGATTCGGATTGCGATTTGTCTCGCTTTGATCGCGGCGCCGTTCTTCCCGCCCAAAGATGGGCAGGCGGATGTTGGGTTCTTTTATGCTACTTATGCTATTGTTGGAATTGGGATGTAAGTCGAAGTCATATAGAGGGAGTGGTCTTGGTAATATTCACTGACGTTGACAGTATCATGTTGGCTGTACTGTATTGGTATCTTGCTTTCGTTGCATTGCCGCGCTGGTATGGGTATAGAGTAGAGGAAGAAGTTGGAGTTTTGAGTGATGGCACAAGTATAACCAAACTTGTTAATGTGAAGGACGAGTGAACGGGGCTTCGGAGCCGATATTGGTATCTTGCTTTCGTTACATTGCCGCGCTGGTATGGGTATAGAGTAGAAGAAGAGGTTGGAGTTTTGAGTGATGGCACAAGTATAACTAAACTTGTTGTTTAGCCTGAATAATCACCTTGTTCTGCAAGTGACAGTGCACGTGACCCCTCGCTGCTTTTCTCACCCTCGCCTCACCTAACCTCGCGCTCACTCCTCCCCACCCTCGCCTCACCCACCCTTCACGCGCAGTCTCCACCACCTCACCTCTGCTCACTACCCCCCTAGCAGCTCGAAATCCTTAGTCACCCTCTGTGTGCCTTTGAGATGGGTCCTATCCTGGTAGTACTGTTGAGAATGTCAACTCCTGACGAGCAGGATCACATGAGCCAGAACGGGCCCCTTGTGATCAGAATGGGCTCCCTGTTACCAGAATAGCTCGACGCCCCACCCCCCCTGTGTTTAACTGAGACTGGAATTCGGTCTTCAATGCATGTTTTATTCAGCTGTTGTAATCCTTTATCTCTTAAAACCTCATCTCTTTTTTGCTGTTCATAGCTCCACATTCTCAAACATCGCCCTTTACCTTCGATTTCTATCATTTGTTTATCGATCCACAGGTCAGCGTTACGTGCAGTTGCCTAGCTCTGCGCTATTCGAGACAGAGCTTCCGTACCCAACTCTTTCTCTCCTTATTTTCACCGCTCTAGGACCTCTTATTTGTAGGACGCAAGATAGGCAAAAGAAAAGGACACTAAAGAAAAGGCAAAGGATGGTCTAGAGAATGGATTCGATGATGATGATGATGATGATATCGATGATTACGTTGTTTTGAGAGACGTCCTCCCTTACACAAGTGGGTGCTATACGGGCCAGGTGGATATGTAGCGGTAGTAAGTTTCCCCTACACCTCAAAACGGGGAATTTTTCTAATACCTCGGCCTTTTATTTTCACAGATATGAGGAGAATCATCCAGGCAAAAAATCATATCCTATTCTTCGTTCTTTGAAGCATTTTGCCGAATTCGTTGGACGAGCAATTCGAGGTAGGTTGAAAGAGATGGCGACTGTCGATGACTCGGTATTATACGTAACTACATGTGACGCTTTATTTCTGGTTGGTTACAAGAAATTGGCGAATGTGTTCGCGGAGAATTTAGGAAGCCGGTCACTAATGTAAGTGTAATATTATGTTACTCCCTCCACTTATATTTGATGGGCAGCTTTATACTAACTAATGAAAGAATATTAAAGGACCGCTTAGAGTAAAGCTCGGCTTGTCAACTGCTTATCAAGAACGATACTTGACTTGTCAAGTAGGGTTGATGGGACATGGGTTGCTTGACGTGTTAAGAGAAGAGGAAAAAGTGTGATGAAACGAAGCCTTCTTGTATGTCTAATCTCTCGCTTTGGATTTAGCTAACGCAGAGCAGGCAAAAATTGCGAGAACAGTTCCGTTTCCTCCAAATACATCAATTGCGGGCCAATTCAGACGTTAGACATCAAAGAAAATCCAGGGGAAAAGGATGGCAAGTTTGGGAAGTTTGACTTAATATCTGTGCTTGAGTTTCAGAATGTTTGACAGCCACCAAGCCCAGATCCAGTCCCAAGCATCCTCTGCTGTCGCTGCGTCGGAATCCGGACCAATACGGTAGATGAAAATGTGATGGTAGGAGGAGATGTGAAGGAACAATTGATACGACAATCAATAAATGTGAAGCGACTTCCAGGGCGAGCACGTTCGCACAACGGGTGCTAGACGTTGAAAAGGAGGAAGATTAAGTAGGATGAAACGGAGCCTTTTTGTGAGTATTTGTCTTTCCTTGGATTCAGCTAACTAAGAGTAGATAACAATTATAACAAGTCGAAGCTTATTTGCCTAGAAAAGCAGAACATCTCCGAAGGCTAAGGTTCTACGTCCAATTTCTAATCAATACTGTATCCCGGACCCTTCGGAGCTGCAGGTTTACGAGGAGGGAGTTTAGTATAAGATTACTTAGAACAGCCTGAAGTTTAAAGGCAGTATTAGGAACATTTGATCACCAGTATCGTGATCCACATCGTTTTGCTATAAATCATTATGGCTACGATGTTCTAATGTGTTTGGCTCTTTGGTATAACATAGCTCTTCCTTCATTCTATCTACAAATGGCGCACCCCCACAATACCGAATATCTAATAAGATGTTTGCGCGCCCTGCAGATATGCATCGCCACGACGTCGATATCATGGGAGCCCGAAGCTCTGTCCTGAACCTGACTGTAACTCCCGTGGGACGAAGCGTGGTGAGAGAGTTCAGGGTCAAAAATGAGGGTACATGTAGACATTTACAATGGTGGATAGCTTTCACAATGTCGCTATGTAAATCTTTAGAACTACTAGTCGCCAAAGGAAGCAAGACAGTGGATTCATCAACCAGAAGGAGAAGAGAAATAGAAGCACTCTTGATTCTGAAGGAAAGATGCGGCACTCATCCCAGAAGAACCAAGCCAATGGCCTACGCATTCGGAGAACATGGGGATTATAGCTCCCTACCATCCTTCCTGACGGAACGAGTCGATGACGGAGACAACCAGGAGCTATTCAAAAATAACCTTAGGCGTTCCGCTAGAATATCAATCGAAGCAGGATATGAGACATCGGATGAAACTTTGACTTGTACCAATTTGCTCGAAGCAAATCAAATCACATCCCCAGGGGGAAAACGAACGGAGATTGCTTGTCCATCGGAGAAGAACAACCACAACGTAGCAACTGATCAACACCTTCCCTCTGATTTCGCCAACCATCAGCTTTCTCCGTCAAACTCAGGAATCAAGCTTACTATTCCTGCATCATGAACTCCATTCATTATCTCAATATAATTTGAGCTACACCGCTTTTAAAATTCAGAAATCCTCTAACTTGAGCACTTCATAGGCAGGCTCTTCATACGGATGAGTACTAAAAGAGTCGTTAGCCCTGCCCCGCAGTTTGACAATTACGCACACACTAGACATAGATTGAAGCCAAATGAGGCCCTAGAAAAGCCCAAGAACTTACTTCTTCAACGCCTCAACGGCCTTCCTAACCACATCCTCACCCAAGCAAAGCGTTTCCACCTTAGCCTCCTGCACCTCTTCAAGCTCGCCCACTTTTCCAATATTCGGATTCGCAGCGTCGCCAGGGCGGAATTGGCCAGTGCCAAAGGCAACCCAGCAGCATTCAGTGTAGTTTCCTGGCCCGGGATAGCGGCCTGCCCCGACGGCGAAGATGGCGGCTTTGCAAGCTGCGAGGGCGGATGGCGGGACGAAGAAGATAAGCTTGAAGCGCGCGGCTGCGGAAACGGCGGCTGCCATGGGGATGGTGTGAGCAGCTGAGGAATAGTGTGTATTGTTTTGGTGATGCAGTGCTGTGGCGTGTCGTGATGAAGCCGTGAGCTTTTGCATTGTGAGGTCCGCGGCGTGCAGCAAAGGTGCCGGAGCATGGGTCGAACCTTGTTTGGAAAAAGCTAATAGTTGGCGCTAACTCAGTCCTTTAGGGGCCCCACCCTAGAGTCGGCGAAAGCAAAGTTGTCGGGGAATTGGTCGATCTGTCGCGCGCGACTTAGCTTGCATTAGTGCGACAATGTATGCTAGAGACTGACAAAGGCAACTTGCTTTCGCGCGACTATTAAATATCACACCCACACCTCGGTTTCAACGTCAACTACATAACTTTCAGGCATCAGCTCAGCATCACCGACGCTGATACTGGTACAGAAAGCCTTTTTGCATTAAGATGGCTGAATATCCTGAGGAGTTCCATCAGTATGAGGCTTTGCCTACCCCCGCCTCGTTCAGGGTATTTGAACTTCTGCCTGGAGTGGAAAGTGATCCGATCTCCTGTGTGCTACGCCGTGTAGACTGGGCCGACTCACCGGAATACGAATCTCTGTCTTATGCATGGGGTAATCCAAAGGCCAGAACTCCAGTCATTGTTGATGGGAAAAGGCTCGATGTGACCGTAAATCTTCAAACGGCACTCAAGCACCTACGATATCAAGATTGCTCTCGAACTTTGTGGGTCGATGCTATCTGGTAAGTAGTCCAATTATCTCCTTCTAATTATTCCTTTGTGGTATATAATCAAAATGTCGCAAGGCTCTCAATAGCCGTCTAGTTGGTGCTGGAGCGTTCTTTGAAATGTATACTTCCCACATCTACTTTCTTGCAGCTGATGACTTTGTTTCGAAATAGTATCAATCAATCAGATATCCCTGAACGTGGCGATCAAGTCAGTCAGATGCGAAAGATATACCAGAACGCTAAGACTGTCCTCATATGGGTTGGGCCAGATTCAGAGGGCCACCAGGCAAAAGTCGCGATCGACTCGATTCTTACAATATCGGACTTCTTATGCCAGAGGCTTGGAATTCCAGTCTCAGATCTCAGCTCAGTAGACAATCTATACCAGGAAGTTATGGTCAAGGCCCACGACTCTCTTCCCGTGCCAAATGAATGCGACTTCAGTACCGAAGCCATGTGGAAGTCCCTAGTTTGGTTCTACTCGCATCCTTACTTCACACGAGTATGGGCTATCCAAGAAGTGAATGCCAACAAAGAGAGATTGGTTCATTGTGGCCTTGAAAGGGTCTTATGGGACCGAGTCAGTCTGGTTGCTTGCTACATTACAATGGAAACTGCATTCTCGCAAGCTTTCGGCTTCACGAACGCGTATTGCTGGTGGGCAGCCACCGTGACGACAGATTTGGTGCAGCCAAGGAACTGGCTTTTGATGCTGTATCTTGCATCCAACTTCTCCAGCTTGGATCCAAGAGATGTGATATACAGTCTCCGGGGCATGATGAAGGTTGACAAAGGGGCAGAGCTATTGAAGCCTGATTATAAAAAGTCAGTCGCTGAAGTGTATCGGGATTCTGTCGAAGCAGCACTTCTCAACTTCAATAACACAGATGTTTTGCTTTACGTCAAGGGCACTGAGGATCCTTCATGGGTTCCGCGATGGGAGCTATCCATGCTTTTTCGGAACCCTTTTCGTTTTGGGAAACCACTGCCATGGAAACCCGCCGGGGAGACAAATCCAATTTGGACTATTGATAAAAAATTGAGCGTTCTATCTCTCTCTGGATTTATCATTGGTCCTGTTAAATTTGTCGAACCCTACAACGAAAGTTTCTTTGGTAATGCAATGACCGGGTCAGATGAGCGACGAAAGACGTTGAAAGAAGTTTGGCAAAGAATACTGAAGACTATGGGAAACAGCCAGTCACACATACCCTTCAGCGCCGACGTACTCACCGCCGCTGCAACATCTTTCTCCTTCGGTTTAAATGAGAAGAGCGACCCAGCAGACGAGAATCTTCTGATGCAACGATTCGTCGCCTACTTGAAAATAGCGCTCGACGAAGAAACATACAACAAGTGCATACCAGCTGACGTGTCTGAGGATTCTAAAGATGCAGATGGGCGATTATTTGGAAAACCGGTCTGGGACTTCATATACCCCGAGTCGAGCTTTTTCATCACTGAAAACAAATTCATGGGATGTTCGATATCTTCAACAAGACCAGGAGATGTGGTTTTTGTTCCGTGTGGTAGCACGTATCCTTTGGTCTTGCGTCCAGACGGCGAGGAGTTTCGTATTAGGGGTTTTGCTTATGTTCATGGATTGATGCATGGAGAGCAGAAGGACCTCGAAGTGCAAGGTTTAAGGATACATTGATGATGCTGCGTTAAGGCGTCCCTGAGTGCGGGATTTAATTTTTCCCTTTTTTCCTTTTTCTTTTGCGCCGTCAAATTGATCTGGTATTTAGCTTTAATGACCCCGCCAAACGATTTCATTTCTTTCCATCGGAGAGCTATGATTTTTTGAACTTGTGTTCAATTAGAGGCACTTTTCCTCGCAACCTCCGTCTTGAAATCATACTTCCCCAAAACGTTCGCCATCCTGTAGGAGTTTTCGGAAGGAATGAATGATGCTATTTCGAATGTTGAACGCCTGCCAGCAAAATATCGAGAATGATAACGATATACCACCAGTTAAGGCAGAGCAACTGACGCAATTTCTTGACATATGTTTCTCACTTGACGGCTGTTGTGGTCTTGCTCTCGATATACTCGAAACCCTTCCAAAGCAGATTATATCAACACTGCCTGCTTTCGACATTTAAATTTTCATGCCAAAGGAGGGATAGAGTTTATAACATCTTAGTCTCCGAAACAGACAGAACCGTCTATGAATTGTTGAAGGAATTGGCTGGAGAGATCGAGGTGGTTCCGAGGCGAGCAACTATCACTTGCGCCCTGTTCGCAGTAGCAAATGTTCTTGGTCGCTTCGAGCGTAGGGTAACGATTCGGGAGAAAACGGAGGCACCTATCCCGATATCGAACTAGTCTAGCGATACGACGGTGGATCGAATTCATGAACGATTGATGGTTAACGAACAATAACGGGGGAAAACTATGGGAAATAAGACAATGAGAGAAGAAGGTAAAATGTGGCGGAGTACGGGGGAATAAGGGAAGAGCGAAGAAGGGAGCACAATGAGAAAAGAATTGAAGGGGTAGGGGATTGAGAAGCTAAAAGGAAATTGAGAAGGATGCCTCAGTCTTAAGTAGATGGAAGACATCGTTCTTACGGATCTAGAGGCAGAAGACTAGCAGGGAAAGTCGGCCAATTTTATTACCGTCTGCTACGCTCGAAGTGTGTAGCATATGACCGGAGACTACACCTTGTTCCCAAGTGAGCATTCAACTGCTTTTCCTAAGACAACTTCCTACACGGCCTGACACACCTTTTGCTTAGTGAGTAATAATACGAGCTGAGCATTACTATAGCCCCTCCTCCGGGGCATCTTCCCGTTGTGCAGATTATCGTCATGCTCAGGGGAGACGAGCTGAGCGCCGGCGTAATCCCGTACCTCGATCTACCTTGAGTTAGCCTCTTTACGGACTGACCGACTTAGAGGAATCAGCAGGATGTTGAGGGGACATTGGTGACTGGCGTTTGCTAGCCGGTATAGCCGGGTAGTTGAGCCGGTCCATCTCCACAATAGGCAAGGCACAACCACCTCTGTGGCAAAGTTACGTTGACGGAGTAGGCTTGGGATGGTTGGTTTGCCTGCTGATCATCGCTAGGTTCATGCAGCAGTGAGATTGCGTCGAAAGCTCAGGTTACCCCTCACTTGATCCAAAGAGAGGCGGAAGCTGTGCATGGGTACAGCCACAGCTTCTGAGATATCCTCACCCTTTACATGGATGACACTAGCCGCAGAAATCATACTAGAAATATCGAACGCCCTGTGTCAGCGCAATTTAGTTGCTAATGATTCTGCCTTGCCTGGATTTACGTGAGTCTTCCAGTGCCACTGGGCTTTATACGACTCCCTGGAAGTTGCATCGATGCTGCATGAATCTCCACCTCTGTTTGACGTCTACTACCCGCTTCTATATTCGTAAGGCTCCGGCCGATACGACCCTCTCTCCCTTTTGTTAATCCAGCTGATACGATTGTCCCTTACATGGCATGCATGACCCCTCTCTTAAACCTTAGTATAAACCCTTCGTGACGCAATCTCACAGCTGTGTGAGTCTCATGATCAACCAGCGAACCAGTTATCCCAACCATCCGCTGAGATGGAACTTGTGCAAGCCCCATTCCCAATATAGTGTCAAATTTGTATAACTGACCAGGGAGCACCTTGGCCCCTTGCCTTCTACAGGCTCAAGGAAAGAGGAAAGAAACACGCGAGTAAAGTATCATCAAAAGATTCATTGTAAAGAGGAATAAACTAAATGCGCTGAAATTCATAATTACATAAATTATCCCTGTGGACGTTAAGGAGACGTTATACTACCCCCCCCTTTCTTTTGAATAGTTGTTAGTGGAGAGACGGATAACACAACTCCCGCGCCAGGACTTGTAACCTATCATAGTGTTAAGAAGCTTCCGGTACATCCTCTTTAGGAAAGATTAACGAGATCTCGAGTGGTGTTATCCGTCTCTCCACCATACATCTATTCAAAGAGGGAGGAGGAGGGGGGAGGAGGTTAGTAGAATAATGAGGCTAAGCCACTGTATCACATGTATATAAGTGAATATGGATCCAAAATTGATTCCGGAGGCATCCTGGTCGCAAGGGAGCCAAAGTTGGATCTGTGCCTAGACGAGGAAAGCGTAACCGTGCATCAAGGGAGCCAAAACGAGCCCCTTTGGGGCGGTAAAATGGCCTTTCAATGCATGCTCAGGCTGACATTGCCGCTGTCCACTATTGCTGACCACTCCTCACCTGCTCCCTACCTTCGCCTCACCACTATTCACCTTAGCTCACCCATTATTGCCGATAAAGCAGCCCTGCTCACCTTTCCGAACAGAAACAGATCTCTTGAAGGTTAAGATTCAGGTTTAACAACCTGCTGTTAATGTGAAGGACGAGTAACGGGGCTTCGGAGCTGATATATATGGAATATAGAAGGGAAACCTTATAAGCTGGATAAAGGATAGACCCGCATCTTGCAAGGCGCTTAGATGAATGACACGTACACAGCGGCAGAGCTGGAATTAGATCACTCAAATGCAATAAAAGTTTGACATCAGCCCTTTGATTTGGACAGACTTGCGACTCCAAAACAAGTGACGAGCGACCCATTCTTAGGTCACCTCCAAGTATATCACTCTGAAATACTGCGCCAAAAACCACGAAGGCTACCGACTATGACACAAGAACGCCCGAAAATGCCCACGACAATATTAGGATACCAGCACATCCATTTTAACATCCACCTCGCATCCATAAGGATTCTCGCACCTCGCAGTTCCACCATGGCATTGACTTCCACAGCGCTGTGTATTAAGCTGGCATCCACACTTCCTTGTCTTACAACCCGCCTTACAGCTACAAACCATTGATGACCCAGAAAGTTTTCTCCAATCGTTTTCAAACTCCGCAACGCCGTTCTCTCCCCCATATCCGCAAGCCGTTGGGTTAGCGTGTACTTCCCTTCTAAAGAAGTCTAATATGCTCCTAGCTTGTCGAGGTTGGTTTTCGTTCGTACACCGATCGTTGTCGGAGCAGAAACGCCACTCTCGCATACTCCTCCGCATCTGCCTCTTCTGCATGACCATTCCGCCCCGGAAGAGACAGTCCGTGATCGTGATCGGGGCGTGAATCGTACCTGGCGGCATGACCAATGTATCTCCTGCGACAAGTGCGATGATACGAATGTGCTCTGGATTTGGCTTGAAGTTCTCGTGGTCGTGCTTGAACCGAAGCTTGATCTCCGCTTGCTCTGCCTCTGACAGGTTGTCCGTCCGCACATAGGCCCAAAGCTTCAGCACATGCTCGGGTGGCTGTCCTTCCACATTTGGCTCCAGCGTTATGAAGGTGTACGGACCGATCGCATCCATATGCCATGTGGAAATTGCGCCCGCCTGGCCGAATATCTGGAAGTGCATGCAGGCCTCAAGATCGATCAGCTTCGTCATGACTTCGGTGGACTCTTTGCCAGCAGTAGCGTAGAAAGCTGATTGGGCAATCGAGGCGCAAGAAGCGGCAGCCTGGTTCAGCAGATTGCAATGCTTTGCGAGGGGCCAGGGTTGATATGCATCGTCCTTGCACATCAAATTCAGGAGGTTGATTGGTGGTATGGATTGATCCTTTATCGACCATCGCTCGAGAATCTTGTCGATTGTCATGGGTTGGACGGCATTCGCATTCGGATCCCCTATCTGCTTCCCTAATTCTTGAACCTCCAAGAGCAGCGTCTTGTTCATTCCTTTCGCTTGGAGCTCCTTGAAGAATTCGGATCCGCTGAGGCTCGGTCTTGTGTTAAACCAATCGTGGTCTCGCAGGACAAAGAGTTTGTCGCCCGTCCCATTGATCAGCCATTCTTCCAGCTCCTTGCAATTCCCAGCCAGGAAATCTGCATCTTTCACGACCTCACTGGTTTGTGCAGCCCTCCCTTCCTGCAATATATGTATTCCAATCGGTGCTAGTTCGCTGTAATACGTAGGCGGTTTCGTATCCTCCACGCGCTTGAACCATTCAAGTTGTGCCTGGGCTCTTGGATCTCGGAGGAGGGTGAGTTGTTCGCGATTGATGTCGTCTATGAAACAATACGGGGGAGAGGCAGGATCGTAAGGGAGGTTCTGGGTGTCGGGAGGTGGACTTGGAGTGGTATTTGAGCTTTTGGTACTGTTCTCAGGCGTAGCAGGAGGGGTCGCCGGCCCAGCAGGTTGCCCGTTCTCCTGCCTCAGATGGGGCCAGCGACTTTTTGGTTCATCCACCACAGTAGCCATCGTCGTCGGTGCTGGCGACCTAGTCGGAGATGGAGATATGGTCGCAGATCTACTCTGGTCCCAGGCTTCGGGTGGTAATTGTTTGATGAGCCAGAGTATGCGCGCGCAAACCGCCACCTCGTCCCCCCCCCCTCCCGCCTCCATGTTGCTATCCATCTGCTCTCTCTTTGTTCTCCAACAATGCCACCATGGTTGACCACCTTAACCGCCAAGGTGTCTTTGTTGATTCGAATTGAGCGCAGAAGTCAATTGGTCAGTGAGTATCTTCGATTTTCTGTGGAGGAAAGAGGTAATCCACGATTGAGACTCGAGGATTGACGGTTGTGGCGCGTTGATACTGGGCTTCTGTCGCAAGTAGCAAATTCATGAGGTCACGCAGAGTCACGTGCCGAGCCTTGTCACTGGCGGGATGTCGAAAAGTGGCTTAGTAATCAAGGAGCTAACGCTCCTGAAGGAACACGGCTGGTTGCGGCCGTAGGGTATGGCCGTTTAGTACTCTATAAATATAGGTTTTGCAATTAGTAGAGATTTAGGAATAACCCTTTGAACACTCTAATTTCCGGCAGCCCAGACGGAGGTACTTCACTTCGTTCACTTGTCAAACCTCACTTAGTGAATACCGCATTAATTGGAACGTAAGATATTAATTACAGTTGAACCTCGCTATAAGAATGCCTTCGGGGCTAAAGAATAGTATTCTTATAGCAAGGTATTCTTATGTAAAGTAAGTCAGTCAAAAAATCACTCAAATGTAGAGTGAAAAGCTTCATTTTGATACATACGTTAATTGCCTATTCTATTTGTGTTTAAAGAAGCTATTGATCGTTATCTGCTTTCTCGTTAAGACTTGTATCACTACTAGCTCTCTCTCGATTTAATCAAGAGCTCGAAGAGTTTCTTGAGGCGTATCCTCCTATTACAACTTAAATAGTCTCAATGTCTCTTAAGCATTAAAGCTTTAGAAACAGGCAACTTCCTTAGCTTAATCTTCTTTTCCATTCTCTTTACAGACTTGTTATCCTCCTGTACTTTACTATATCGCTCAGCAACTACTACAAATATATCAATATCATTATCTAAACTCGTCTTATTGTCTTAGGTGTGACAGCACTACGTATTGGGGTCTCACGCATTGAAGGCCCTACGCAGTAAATACTGAATTGACGAAAATACTAAGCTAAGAAAAGAAGGAAAAGGTTTTACGCGTACACGAAGTCTAATATAACTCCGGGACGTGCAGGCAGGAATGGTCGGGTGACAAATCGCTACTGTAGCCACGCTGTTTTCCCCTGCAGCACAGCCGGGCACAGTGTCACCCAAGACTATTAAAGCGACGGTTTCAATAACTTCGTTCAAGACAGCGGGAGCCTACACAGTGTATCAAGTGGTGATAGGTTTTCCTGTTACTACTAATTTCGATCAATCATATTTGAATGTGAAATTAGGGACTAGCCAAATCAGCGCCATGGTTGAATTCGGCAGCTTTGGCTCATGCACAAATGCTATCCCAACCAATTGTTAAGGGGTATGGTAGGCTGGGGAGCACGCTGGTTTTAGACACGTAGACATGCGAGGTTATGAGAGGAAGTGGTACAATGGCACGCTGGCCGGGAGAGTGACGGATTGGTGGAGTCATGCTTCGAGCAGCTTTCTTTCACGTCAGGCAGAAATGGTGACTGCTATAAATTTGGGTAAAATTCTACAAATCTTAACGAGTTCCGCAAATTTACAGTCCCACTCAGACCTATATTCATTCTGTATCTGTTCGAGCAAGGCTTTCCCGTAGTCTCCTCGATTGGGCATGCGATTTATGGTATGAATGTGGCATTTGGCAGGAATAGCATTGGTCAAGAAGACTGATTAAGTTATCAGCTTGCAAAATTCTTGACAATCCTGACGAATGAATAACTCACCATCACAATGAAAGTCCAGCTCCATGAATGCACGGGAGAGTGGATGCGATAGTAGTAGGGATCGTTATTCCCGAATTCCCCGATCCATGCAAAGTAGCTCTCGTTAAGGTGAGCTTTGAAGTTTGCTAGGCGATGTTTGAGGACGGTTTCTAGGTACAATTCGTTGAATGCTTTGAACAGGTCGAAATCATATTCCTATTGCCTGGAGGGAAGAGCGAGATTGGACAACCCTCTTGAAAATGGTCAGTGTGATCCAGAATCCAATGAGAGAGCTGAATTCACAGTATGGAGCGATTCGATTATCCTGTCTTACCCCTCCAAGATGCCTCTCGTTTTGTGGGCTGCGCCGATCACCAGGAGGTATCTTCCCATCGACATCCTTCACTCCCTCCATTTGTTTGGACAACGTTGCCTTCTCTTGAAGTACAACTGGTAAACTTTGCATCATCTTCAGAGACAGAAGTTCTACAGTAAGGAAAAGTCTCGAGCCAGCATGAGGTCCCTCGTCAATGCAGTCCGGCTCAGCACCCAGAAACGTAGGCCCAATAACCATCCGCTTTCCGTATGCAACGACAGCAACACAAAGATGGTGATCAAAGAAAGTGTAACCCCATGGGCTTTCCGTGCCAGGTTTTCCAAATAATCGAAAGTTGTATGAATGCATATTCAAAACGCGCTTGGCGCTGAGGAGGTCGCCGAGGAAATCGTTCGTGAGGCAGCATCCGAGACCCTTTTCGTAGCCAGCCGGGGAGAAGGACAACTTTAATATGTTATGAACAGCAATTGAACATTTTCAGCGCACTCATCCAGTCGAAGTCCACCTAGAAAATTTTGTAAGCACTCGATATCCCTTGATAATGACAATGAAGGTTAGAGGAAAGAGTTCACATACCTGGATTCACATAGAGTTCGGGCTTCGACTACATCCTGAACTTATCTATATCGACCGAATCAAAAACAGTTATTCCTTTTTGCTCGTAAGAGAGTAGAGAGAGTAGCCCCTGAGCTTCAGCAACCATGGCGCCGGTTGGAGCTCCTTCATCCTCCGCAAACTTGAAAACGCCCTTCTTTACCACTCCATCCGGAGTATATCCATTGAATGGCTTCTCGATATATCTGGCACTTAAACGTTCCACCACGTACCTAGTCTCTTTACTTTGTCACTTTAGTTCAACCCATTGTAACGCATCGCTGTCCTGTAGTCCGCGGACTTTGGGGTGGCCAAGGGACGGAATGAGGTTGCGGAAGGGCACAGTTGCCGCCTCTGCGGAAGAACAATTCGAAAGATTGGTCTTTTCTCTCACCACGTCTCTAGTGAGTTGTACAACCATTATTCTGAAAGATAATAGAGAAGTTGTACTTGGCTGGCGTAACAGACTAAAGATGTCGATATCGTTTTCGAATTGACGAACTGCAGGACCAAGCATATAACAACTTTTCAATGAAAGACATCTTGTCTAGAAAATTATGGAACCTTGTGACCCAGAGATCCTGTCGAATTTTTGGGTCATGCTGGTCGACTTCCGGTGAATTGATGTGGCCTAGCAAGCGGGTCGACCGGATTGGGTGGCGTTTTTGTGTTCCGATTTGTCAAGCTGGATCCGGAAAGACAACAGCAGCAGGAACTTCTCCAGCAATCCAAAACCCACGTCATCAAGGCTTGAAAGATTGAATACGAGCTGTTAGGTTTTATTCCTGTCGGTTATTGATTCCAGGTTTCTAAGTTTCACCAGATCAGCATACCGGCGACGAGTTTTGACCTTATTCGAACTGTCTGCGCCATATATCTATTGATGGAACCCCAAATTCTTAAGACATCTTCATAATTCATTTTCCTCATCGAAATAACTTCGCCCACATGATATTCCAATAACTATTATTTGCACCAAAACTAATTTGAAGTTCGGTCAACATCCACAATGGGATCAACAGCCTATATTCCTCGTATGAGCAGTGCTCTGCCACCAGAGCACGAGCAGTCATATGCAACTTTCGAATCTACACTTGAAGATTTCTCAAAGATCGGATGCTTTCCATCTTTGACAAGCAAGCCCCAACCTGATCCTAAATTGAAACCAATGCCATTCAAACGCACTCCACCATTTCCCATTGAAAAGCTCCCAGGATCGCTTCCTCTTGCCACTGTGGCAAAAGATGTTGATCATGCAACCATCGTGTCGGGCTGTCTACAACACTTGGATCAATTTTGCTCCGAAGTTTTCACTGAAGATGGCATATGGCGGGATTTGTACGCCTTGACTGGTACGTTGAGGACTTTCAACACCCGGAGACACATCGACTCAGTCTGGACCGAGCTCTTCAACACTCATCATCAGTGCGGATTCGTTCTAACCCCAAATTCGTCTAAAATTGTCCGCGTCGGCGCTGATTCCTCCTGGATCCAGGCAAGATTCTCTTTTGTGACCACAGGAAATCCCAAAACTCTATGCTCTGGCCAAATCGGCGTTGTACCTACCTCCAGCGGGAAGTGGAAAATCTGGCTGTTGACAACCATTCTCGAAGAACTGTTGGGATATCCTAATCCTGATTTTATGGGCCCACAAACTCCTCGTGCTAGTCTCAACGAAGGACAGAGCGGCTCAAATGATTTCGAATGTGTTGTTGTAGGTGCCGGGTTTGGAGGCCTTTGTCTCGCCGGGCGTCTCCAGGCAATGAACGTTCGTTACGTAACTTTGGAGCGCAACCCCAATATTGGGGACAACTGGAGAAACAGATATGACTCCGCTAGATGTGAGTACTTTAATTTCTTTATCCCAAGTTCTCATCTGACAAAGTCGCAGTCCACACTTCTCGAGATTTAAGTGATATGCCTCTCGGGCGTATCTTCACCCAAGACGATCCATACTTCCTAAGTGGTCAAGATCTTGCACGAGGATACCAGAAGTATGTCGACAAACATCAAATTGTAAGTAATTCAACTTCTCCGTCTCTTAAAGCCTCATGTTACTGACATTCTTTTCTCGTAGAATATTTGGCTTTCTACCACGCTCGACTCGGCAGATTTTAACGAAGAGGACAAGTCGTGGACGCTCCATATCACCCATGCTGGTGTGAAAGAAACACTCAAGACACTCCATTTCGTGATGGCTATCGGTGCCGGAGGAACCATTCCGGTGATGCCACAGCTTCCAAATAAAGTAGGCAGCTTTACTACAGTTCAGAAGCTATGATATTGATTTTCCTTAGGAGCACTTCCAAGGAACTGTTCTTCATTCTGTTAATTACAAGAACTCTAACGGCTGGAAAGGCAAGCGAGGAGTGGTCATAGGGACTGGAAACACAGGTAATGATATAATCGCTACTGAAAGTCTATACCAGTTTCTAACTTAGATTGTCTAGCACATGATGTTGCGGAGGATATGCTTGACGCTGGCCTAACCTCGGTCACCATGGTCCAGCGAGGCCGCACAGGTAAGTTATTTTAACCAACTGTATTCTTATCCATACTGACGGAAAGCTGCATAGCGGTATTTCCCATCGAGTATTACAAAATGTGGTCAGATCGTAAGTACCAAGTCTTTCACTTGCTCGTTTTTCGATCGAAGTCGAACTAATTCTAATACAGCCATCTACAACGCCAGTTTCTCCATCGAAGAGGCTGACAGAATCATGATGGCCACTCCTATTGCAATCACTAGACAAAAGAGTCTGTTTGCAAACAATTCTCTTGCAGCCATCGACTCAGAGCGCTTCGATGCGCTGGAGCGTGCTGGATTCAGAGTCGACCGCTTTGGCGATCTGTGGAAAATATTGTCCGGGCGATTTGGAGGTCATTATATGGACGTTGGATGCTCAGCGAAGATCGCAGCAGGATTGGTATGTTCTACAAAGATCTGTCAAGTGTCCCTCAATTAAAGCTAATTAATCTGGCTTCCTAAAGATCAAGATGAAAGGAGATTCCCCACTCACTGGCTTCACTCCGACTGGCCTCAAATTTGCCAATGAGAGCACACTTGACGCAGATGTCATCGTTTTCTGCACGGGATTCGAACATGATGTACGAAAAGAGGCTACCAAGCTTGTGGGACAAGAAATTGGCGATAGACTGGAAGATTACTGGAAGTTGGATGACGAGGGAGAACTCAGAGGAGCTTACAAACGAATGAGTTGTGAGTTAATCCGTAAATCCGCGTATAAAACTTTGTTACTAACAAAGCTTCTTTGCAGACCCAGGCATCTGGTACCAAGGTGGAGGAGTTATTTATGCTCGATTTTATTCGAGATTTTTGGCACTACAGATCAAGGCAGATGTAGAGGGAGCGCCATTGAAGCTGTACACGAAGAAGCCGGCTTGAAAGTGTCATTTATGTTTTACTTAAGGGATTTTGTTCGTAGTTTTTGTGAACGCATTAGTTGCATCTGTATGTTCACCGATTAAATGTTCTCCAATCACTATCACAACACACCAAGACTAAGATGGAACTCGAATGCATGACTTGGACTAGTGAACCTTGATTTTCTTTTACTCGCTGTGTTTCAAAATCTAATGGCCATTAAAAATCTTCAAGCGGGAATTTCCAAGATGATTTTCCATTACAGAGACAAGCTAAACACTTAACTCGAATCATCCATTTGGTTTCTATGCGATGGATGATTCGTATCTCCATTAATTTAAGACCAATCAAATCTGAACAAATGCAATTTCATATCGCTGATGCTCTCTGAGCGATTGAGAACTATAATGCTAACCCCGTAGAATAGGAGCTTCACGCCAGTACAAGAAAAAAGACAGATTTGCCACTGCTTTCCTGGATTTGCGCTGAGGTTATTCTTTCGGCCTTCGGCATTGCCAGGATTATCCGATACTTTTGTAAGAAACCCTGAGGGCCCAAAATACCGGAACTTTGGCAAGCATTGCGTAACCAGGGTCGGAAGGCTGTCCCCTTTGCAGGTTCCCATTCGCTTCCAGGAGCTCATTCCGATTGGCGATTCTTCCCAGGATTCCCGTGCCGTTACAAGCGAGGACACCCCTGAGACGCGTCGGAAACGAGGCTCAGGCATGGATGAAGCAGCGAAGGAAGCGCATGGCATTTTCAACACTCGGGAAGATAATGACTCTCTTCTGCAGGATTCAAAAGTTATCAGGACTAGTTTTGAACTCACACTATTCCAAATCAAATCAAATTTTTTGCGTGCCCACCAGACGTCAGGATGGAGGTAGAAGATTCCTAGGAAACGGTCATCAGTATCGACATCCACAATGGCAAAATGAGGCATCACTAACGTTGACGATTGCAGCACCGAGAGCTTTCAAAGTTTTGCGACAGAGCAGACCAGACAAGGCAGCAGAACAACAGCAGCGATGCAAGTACGAAAACGGGTCGTTTACCAAAATATTCGGCTGTTGGAACCCAGAAGAAATTCTTGGAAAATTGTGAGCTCTTCATATCTCTTGACAGAAAGAGAGTATTTACACCAAGACCAGAAGTAAGCAGCGGCCATAAGATGAGACCAGTTGTAGTGAAAAGATCACGATTGAACTCCACGCTCAACAAATACAGACCAGGCGAGAAGCCGCTGATGAAACATGAAAGTCAACAAGCAGTCATTGAGGAAGGCAAAGTATTTCTTCCATGTTGGTCAGCGCAGTGGGTCATTGGAATTATCTGACGGTTGGGGTACAAGGACGACATTCATTCCACGGAGGTGGATGTTGTGGAGAGCATTGACGGTGTCTGGAGCTGGGTGGCGGATTTGTGTTAGTGTGTGATCTGAGTATTAGGTCAGAGAAGCCCACTGTCAATCAGCTGCACCGACTTCTCGTGACAGAGTTCTTGGAGATATTCGAAACACCATCTTGAGTCTTGGCAAGATATCAATGCCCTGTAGAGTATAACTTGGTAGGATAAGCAAGGCCAGAGGAAGATTCACGTGACAAATGGTTAGAGTCTTTTAACTATTGAGCATTTGCAGAGTGAGGACAAAGATCGCCACCTTATATAAGTATAATACATCCAGTGCAGTCAATACAGTTCATAGATTCATCCATACACTCAGCGAAAATCATTCAATCACAATGGTCATAACAATAGAAAATGATACCCGCAGCCACTAAATCCCGCAATATCTAACGAACTCAGCGCTGACAGCCAGTCAGCACTAAGCAAATGACAGTTCCGAGAGACTGGAACACGGAACAGGATGACTGATCCGACTTGGAACAATCCATTAAGGTCCTGTAACGGATGTGGAAAGAAACCGTGCTGCTGGATTCCGATTGGATAACCCAGAGATCTGCTTCCGATTCGCTAAATCATCTCGATTTAAGAAACCCCCTTTCAAGAATTCGACACAAGTCGAATAGTTGAAGGAAAGTGCAACTGTGCTATCCCTGTGATGAGAGCTGGAAGAAAGATGGTCTCCCATTGAAAATGAGTGATTTGCCCTTCCAGAATATAAGAAAGGAGCTTCTCTGAAGTCCTGGTTCCAAAAATTCAGTTCATACTCTCGACGCAATCATATTTCTTGAGAGGGCCTTGCATCAAATCGCGAAAAACTCTAATATGGCTGTCACTTCAGTCAAAGAAAATGTCGCCATCGTGACCGGCGCAGCAGTACGTTCAACCCACCCTCTTCGTCCCCTTCCCCTTTCCCTCTCCACCCTCCGAGCCACAAACACCTAACAACCTGCAGCCCGGTATGGGAGCAGCACTTGCAACCCAACTCATTCTGCTCGGCTGGAAAGTAGCATGCGTCGACATCCAAGAAGGCCCCGGGATCGCACTCGCCTTCTCACTAGGGCCCAACGCACAGTTCTTCCAAGCAGATGTCGCATCCTATGCGTCACAAGCCAGCATGTTCACCTCCGTATGCGCTCTCTGGGGCCGCCTCGACGCATTCTGCGCCAATGCTGGGATCGCCGACCAGTCATCACTGTATATCCTCTCCCACCGAGGCTCCGACGTCGTCCCACCCGAACCAGGCACTTCGTGCACAGGTGTCGATTATAAAGGTGTAATGTGTGGGACGCAACTTGCGATTCATTTTCATGCGGAAGAATACTGTGCCCGGGGAGAAGATTGTTTGTACGGCGAGCATAGCGGGGCTGTTCCCCTTTGAGATTATTCCCGAGTATTGTGGTACTAAGGCTGCGGTTATCAATTTCGTGAGGTGTATGGCGCCGGTGCCGAAGATCAAGGAAGACGTCACAATCAATGCTGTGTGTCCGGGGATTGTGGAGACGCCCATTATCCCGCCTGAAATGATTGCTGCTATGTCGAGAGAATGGTAAGTTTTGCGAGAATGAACTTTACTGACAAGGAATAGTTTGACGTCCCAAGCAACGATTGTGGGAGAATACATGAAGTCTTTGGAGGACGATAGTTTGACTGGCCAAATTCTTGAAGGCTCAGTGGACAAGCTCTTCTTTTACGAGACCCCGCCGAAAGCGAATGGTCGGTTCACAAAGCGTGCTGTCACTATCTGGGACCCACACTTCAAGATGATCCATAGAGAGCTGTCTGGACTACCAGATGCCCTTGCGTAGATAGATTTGCCGGACAGAAGCTGTACGCGTTCTCTCTATATCCATTCTGAGATCCGCTGTCATCGCTGGGACTTGGATGGTTTGCTCATATAAATGGTAGTGACCGACCGCAATCAAACACGGAGAATATTCGAAGAGTTTGAAGTAGAGTGGTTAAAGGAGTATCAAGAACGCCGTCTGCAAATGATATCAATAATACCGAGTATACTGCCACTATTATCGACCGAACTCCTTTTATCGACGCAAATGATTACCGATCTCCCAAGCCTCCAACGACGCAGAAGTTCTGATTTGCTCAAAAGAATCACTTATAAGCATTACCGTTGTTTTCTGGTGAAGGTGGCTCGCTAGGTTGTATGCAGTTCCCTATCAACACTTCGAAGGACATGAGAGGGATCTTTGTTGAATCGTAACCGTGAGCGCGATGAGAGGAAGTGGGTCCGATACAAGGAGCAAGTTCGACGAGAAATAGGGTGGCGGGTGTGAAAAGATTGTTGTATGCGATAAAGAGGAATCGATGAGACAGAGACAGAGGGCCGTGGAAATGAGCGAACCGATGTGAATACACTGCCACGCAAGAGGGTCGGCCAATGCACCAGACAACGTAAAATCTTGATAGGATGGATAACGTGAGGGTCCCAAGAGGCGATGGGCTTGAGTATTGCAAGCAGAAGGAGACAACTCCATACCCATGGGAAGATCATCCTCCCTTGGCTTCACCTTATCCTAATCAATCGCAGGCTTCCGTCCTGGCTTCAACAATCGTCAACCGTTGCAAGCATCCCGATTTCCTCTGACCCTGATATAAGACTCTTTATAGACTAATCAATCCACAGAAAAATTTGGAATGGAGTTCGGGCTATTGTTTGATGTGAGTTGATTGTAGAAAGCATTCGAAGATTCATTGAAGTATGTCTCGCGTCGGACACAATTCATCGGATCAGAGTCAGTTGAAATCGGGTCGAGTGCCTCCCGTATCGAACTTTGCGAATTGGGGTCAAGATTTGGATTGCACGACTGAAGCTGAGAGATGATTCGCCGGTCGAGATACGATTGGCAGGTTCGGTATCGAAGGATGTGGTATGCCTCGAATATTGGAAAGTTGTGTCGAAGACTGGCCCGCAAGCCATTGACATAGGTCATGTGCATGTCGTGTATTGTAACAACTCCGTGGTGGTATTCGGGGTGCGTAGGCTTTCTCAAACAGGTCTGGCTGGAGCATCATTGAACGCATTTGTTTAAAGAGGGATTGCGACGAGGAACAATTTCGATGATTCTCGACGGTTCCGACTGTTTCCGCAGAGAGAGATATTGATGGGACTTGCAGTATCACGAGATGGCAGAGTAGCAGACACAGAGGGTCGGCGGTAAGAGAGACACATTGCAAATGAAGATTGTTGATTCGAAAAGGAAAAAAAATAAAAGAAAGGACTCGGGCGATCTCGTGAGGGAAGGAGCCAAGTTGTGACCGTCAACACAAGGAAGGCACACAACGCGACAATGAGATCATCAAAATTAATACCTCCAGAATCAAAAATTCAATTTTTACTGAGATCATGAATGGTAATCATTATTTGAGCTTCTTTTTATCTATCTTGTTTCTGAAACCGACGAACAGACCTAACGTCACTGTAATCATCTCACCGGAACCCCCTTCCCAATCAGCCTCTCTTCGTGTATCGCCCACCTTTGCTCTGTTTCTTGCGTTGCTGGGCTACTACCGGTATAATAGGTGCTGACTGAATATACAGTTGAACATATTTCAAATTCTGACTTCAATACTGTATCCACTATATTTCGCTGGATTTTGCGGCTATTCGCAGCATTTGTTGCACATCGCAGGGGAAGCTATCGGCCTACTGAGCCACCAACAGATATTCTGGATATTTTAACACTGTTCAAGTATATCAGAATGCTTTAGAGCTCTAGGTAATATTCGTTACGTTTCCCGCACTTGCGGTATTAGAGATATTGGCGGGTGTACAACCTCAGGTCATGATCATCGAAGAAGATTCATAGAGTATGCATTAGTAATGACACAGCAAGGCCAGAGGGAGACTGCACTGACTCTGCATACTTTCCAGTTTGATGAAGTTGCAAACCCAGCAAATGGGCCAAACATGGACGCAAGGCCTGCGCGCTACCATTGAAAAAAACAGTCCATACTTTGGAACCGAGGGCTCGTGCTTGAGCTACTAAGGACCTATATAAAGACCTTCGATTTCTCTCAGTTCTGATTTCTTCCTTCCTTCTACATACTCTTGTCAATAAAAGAATTTTGATAGCCGTCCGGAACTCTCGACTCTTCAAGCAATAACTCAACTGACTACTGTCAAGACTACTACTTCTCGACTTCCGATACCACGTCAACAACTACATCCTCGACTACAGGTATGCAAAATTTTGTTGATGAGTCGCTCTTTCCTTGCTGTTGCTGTCATGTCTGCTTCATTTGGAGAGTTGCGATGACGGTGTCGCTCTTTCCTCAGTACACAATAGATACAATTGAATTTGCAAATACTCCTAAAGTGATGGAGATGCATGCTCGTCGTCGCTGCTCATCTTGGGCAAAATGCGACCCGACCAGCGACCTGCTTTTGCTTTAACGTGCAACGATGTACCGATCAAAAGAGGAGACTTTCCTCAAATATCTGTTGACAGAGCCTCCTTCTTCGAAAATTGACTGCAACCTGTTAAAGCCACACTGTCGAGCGACAGGATGCTCAGTGAGCAGAAAACTATCAAAAATTAATTCAAGAAAATTTCCTATTTCGGACTAGGAGTGGATGAGCTCAATGTGATTGGGTGTGAGTGCTGCCTGGAAGTAAACACGGAACCGTTGACGTCAACGCTAAAAAGGGGTATCACGTGAATTTTCTTAAGCGAGAACATGTGACTGGCGCATTGAGGACACGGCTTTATTCAGTACTGCATTAATTGAAATATAAGATATCAATCCATCAGTCCGTTTGAGGGTTTAGAAAGTTGAAGAGTGCCACTGGCAGATGCAGGTGCCCTGATCGCTAGCTTGAATTCAGTAAATTCAAAAGAGAAGATATCAACGATACTGAATATTCGCTCGCTTAGATTTGCATGATCCAAAAGGGACGATAGGCAGGATACTCTGCAGCGATCTAGTAGACGTTTGAATCGTTCGCTCAGATCCAGTGATCGAAAGAGATGATACCGAAGGTATCTAGTCTTTAGTAATTCAAAGTAAACTTTTAAAATCGCTCGCGCACATTCAGTGATTGACAAGAGCAGATATCCAGATCCAAAGTGGGTACTCCTTTTTGAATCGCTGGCCCAGATTCAGTGATTAAAAAGACGATATCTAGATCGAAAGTCGATGTTTTCAATCGTTCACTTAAATTCAATGATCGAAAAGGGAGAATATTCAGGGCACTTCTGGAGCAATCCAAGGCAGATATTTTGAAGCACTCGCTTTGATTCAGTGATCAAAAAGAGGAGATATCAAGGATACCTCCTCTGCGGCGATCCAAAGTAGACATTTAGATAGACTGAACGATTGAACTTACATATTTGAAAGAATGATGCTAATAGATGTATAGCCATGGCTAAGAACACTATCCGCAGCTTCTTCCGAAAGTTATTCGGATGCTTTAAGCCAACGGATATCGAAGAGCAATCCTGTGCCGAGGAGGTACCCTCCCCGCCAGCCAGGGAAATTTTATGCTTGCCATACGATTCGGATATCTTCTTCCTCGAATCAGCAAAACAGCTCCACGATTCTCTTCCAAAGGGTCGTTTTAAGTTCTCCGCAGACTCGTATAGGCGAGATATTGCCTATCTCGAGTCGATGATGTTCGAAGATTGAAGCATCCGCTTCAACACATACGCCATCTACTATCGCAACATAACATCATGAAAATCGAAAATCAAAATTCTTCCCAAAAAAATTCTTGGATACGGGCCCGTCACACCCATCGCTACATCGCTATAACGATTTGAACGAATTTCGTTTTTACGAATTTTTTCCGACGAAAGAGGTATGTAGTCACGTTGTCTTAGCGGGGTTTCCAAGCTTGACGTGAGGGGTCGGTGCGAAACGGCGCTAACATCCGCCTACACAGGGTTTTCGAGGCGCCTAAAAGAAAATCTTGGGCAAAAATCACTCAACACCCGTTGACCATAGTCCGATTCTCGCCGCCATCGTCGACCAGACGTTGATAATCCAGCTTTCCCTTACTTCTAGCCTTTCTGCTAGAGCTTCCATTGGAATTCCATCGAAAAATCAACTTTGGTAGGGCGTCAATCCCAAAACTTCTGCCACCGCTTTTTACTGACGGATGACGTGAATCCAGACTTTACTCCCACAAAAACATTTTATCCCACGACTCACTCCCGAGGGTACCATCCTCAACACCACGATCAATTGCGGACGGCGAATAAATCCTCTGCAGACTCGCCCATGCTCTCGAGCGCCCGATGAATTCTATATATTAGAACTTGCAACCTCTTGCAGCCGTATCACAGTCAGTGTTTTCTGGCATTGGACTGTGACCTCGCAAACACATCTCGAACCTTTCCCAACACCTCTATGAGCACCAAAGACCTACTTAGATTCCTATCTAAGCCAGCCAAGTAAGAACATATCCCATTTTCTTTTTCAGAGCTGTTGGAGGTTATATCTGCACAATCCGCCATGTTTCATACCCGCGTTACTCAACAGATAACGAAAGTTGGGGATGACGAAGGTCCGATTCAGATCTCGACTTCACCCTCCACCACATAACTTTACAATTGCTGACCTTCGCTCCTTCTCAGGCCTCGATAGCACCAGCCACGCCCCACTTCCCCCGAACGAACAGTGAATACCCTATATCGCAGATAAACCTCGTCTGCTAGACCCGATATCCCTCTACGGTATCGGCATCTACAGCGAGGACTACAACGAGTCAACATTCCATCAGCAAAGGACTTCTTCATCCCTTTGTGCACCCGACCTCCATAACGTCCCGTACGTGACGTTTGAAACATACCCCATTTAGCTGGCTCCGCCAGCACACACGATTTCCCACGGTTCTGTGGGCCTTCTCTTCTCAGACGAACACCGCAAGGTTCGTCTGGGTGGCAGATAGTGCTTCACAGTACTTGCCAGCGAGCATATCTACCTCTTGAACAAATACACAAGCCCGACAAGTCAGCAAGAACAGGATATCTTGCGTAGTTATGGTCAACTTCGAGATACCTTCCTCATACACATTTTCACCTTCTGAAGGCACACCACATCTTACTATCAATCGAGAGGCTACGATCGATCTCGATTCTAGCAATGCATTCGAAGGTGAGAGTCAGAAAACCCTCACCCGCAACCACCACTGACATCAACAGGACCTGAGAAGTTACTAGAGGTCTGGTTCGCGCCAGCACCCGACGCTCTCCCACCAGGAACCAAGAAGGATGGATTGAAAGCGGTGTCCAGCGAAACATGGAAGGAAATGCTAGATCTGGTCAACTGCAAGGTTCTTTCAGTCGTTGAATCCGAGCATGTCGATGCCTATCTCCTATCCGAGTCAAGCATGTTCGTCTTCCCCCACAAACTTATCCTCAAAACCTGCGGCACAACCACACTTCTCCTAGGACTTCGCCGTATGTTGAGAATTGCGGCTGTTGATGCTGGATTCCCTGCACACAATACTGGCTCTTTGCAGGAGATCAAGACAGCAGCTACACCATACCGAGTCTTCTACAGCCGAAAGAACTTTCTCTTCCCAGATAAGCAGCAGGGACCACACCGAAGCTGGAAGCAGGAGGTCAGATACCTCGACGATATGTTCACGGGTGGTAGCGCATACATGGTTGGCAAAATGAATGGAGATCATTGGTATCTCTATTTGACCACACCCAACACCACCCTCACACCACCACGAACTCCCGATAACGAGAAAGTGTGCACCAAAACGAAGATGTTGAAGATTCCAGCTAGCTCGGCTTATACATATGGATGTGGCGCCTTGGGCACTGATGACGAGACACTTGAGATCCTCATGACAGATCTCGAACCGGAGAATGCCAAACAGTTCTATCTAGAACACGCGAGTGCGGTCGCGGAACAGAAGTATTCTCTACGGGCACAAGAAGCTCGCAAGGAAGCAACCAACAGCCTTGGCGAACTGAGTGGAAGCATCAGCAACTTGAGTGGCACTACAGCAGGCAGCACCGATGACGCCTTTGACGTCTTCAGCAACACCTCCTCGGACAACAACGGCCTCTGCACTCCAGAAGATGATGTCGGATTTCCGGAGGAACTTGCAACTGAAGGTCATGCTCTTGGCACGGTGGTCTCCGAGGCTTGCGGTCTCTCAGAGGTCTACCCAACGACCACATATCCCAATGCTCGCGTTGACGCCTATCTCTTCACGCCATGCGGATTCTCTGCCAATGGTGTCATCCCGGCTCCTGAGCAGGCTGGCACTGCCACTCATTACTTCACGGTCCACGTTACGCCTGAGCCTCAGTGTTCCTACGCATCCTTCGAAACCAATGTTCCTGGACGACAGAGCGGGCGTGAGACAGTCGATGTCATTGAGCATGTGGTGAACATCTTCAAGCCTGGTCGTTTCAGCGTCACGTTGTTCGAAGCAAAGGCCAATTCAGTGGAGGTGCGCCAGTTGGGTCTCATGGGCGATTCTACGGCTGATGCCAAGGCTGTGGAGAGCGGCATGATTCGCAGCGCTAGGATGGAGAAGATCAAGGGATATCGAAGGGTGGAGCGGATCGTGCATGATTTCGATGGCTACGACTTGGTGTTCCGGTACTATGAGCGCGATGGATGGGAGGGTGGTGCTCCGCGAGTGGGCGAGATTGATTGAGGTCGGGGAGTGTACATGATTGCGTTGCGTTGCGTTACGTTTCTCTTTTCACGGATCATCTTTGCGTTGTGTTTGGCGGGCTCAGCGGATGATTGACGAACGGATTGCCATTTTGTAGTGAATAACTCGGGCATCCTAGTAGTCCTTCTGAAACTGGCTTGGGGGCGGATTGTCATTCTGTAGTGTATAACTCGGGCAATCCAATCCATTACATTCGTTCAAATCTGATTCGTTCGGCTTGCTTTCTGAATCGCTCAACAGGACTGTTACAATTCCTGACATAGACTTGTGGATGCCATGCTAGGCGTGATGGTTTGCGTTCTTCTCGAAATGCACGTCTTCACTCGAGCCTCACTGATACACAATGCACTTCACGATGAGCGAAACTATTTCTAACGAAGGTCGCAGCTTCAATGAAACTGCCCAATCCAGACCATCGATGACCGATTGACCAAACGTAAATCATGACACCATAATCAACGCATGAAGTATAGGCTCAAAGTCCGAAAACTCTGCAATGGATCAAGATCCAATGGCCGTGCATGAAGTCAGTGTTCTGGTGAAATGTGACAGCGGCCGCAGGATCACGTCCGTTGTTGGCGGGCGAAGATCGAGAACACGAAAAGGGTCGGAAGCGAGAGAGGGAGGGTAAGGTTGTGAGGCCTCAGGCGCGTGGGAAACGAAACAGCACTGAGGTGCAGAGTGCAGAGGTTGGAGGTCGACGTGGTAAGGTCGTGATGGCTGATTGGGGTTGTGCAATGGATATGTCGGCCAGTATGAGTGGATTTGAGCCTCGAAGCCAGTATCCCATCCGCCCAGTGCAAACCTCGATCTGGCGGTTGGCAGTAATAATTCCAGATTTATGAATCTCTCGAATCGCGACTTATGCACACCACGCGAAGGGAGGAGGAGCGCGGTGCTTTATACTTTTCGCGTCGACGTGTCTGCGCTAATTTTCCGCATTGGATCGTGAGTTGCCCCTTGTGCCGCGATCCTCCAACCACAATGCTTAATTACGAACGCATGAACCCAAACTGTCCCAAAGTGTTTCCTCCGTCCAATCTCCTTTCCCTACTCTTCCCTGCTCATGCAACTCTGCCTCAATTCCTTTTCTGTAAGGTTTTATGAGGCGAGGGAGCTGATTGGGTTTTGACGCGCAGCACACGCGCTCCAACACGCTCTCCATCACGCTCTCCTGCAGACGCTACTGCAGTGCTGAAGCCGTGCTGAAGTGAGGGAGGAACCAGACCCGGTCCTGGCCTGCTCATTGCCACTCGTTGCGTCGACGCTTGGGAGGGTGAACAGCTTGGTCGCTGCTGTGCTGGTTCATTATATCCTGCTTGCCCCCCATTTCGACCTTCTTTTCGTCTGTTGTGACGAGGCGAGAGTAAGGGACGACAATAAACAAGCTGGACGCGATTGATTTTTTTTGAAGGGTCTTGTTTATTTGATTTTCGATTTGATTGAGAAGATCTTCGATTGTTGAATTGAGAATTTGAGAAGGAGTCAGGAGGTTGAGTCGTGATGGCTACAACTATGGCAACTGCGAGGCAGCCTTTCGCTCCGTTGAATGGATCACGCCTGCAGAATCTCACGAGTCTCAAGAATCGTCAGAATGGTATGCTCAATTGTCCTACCACCATCACTTGCCCATCTCCCTTAAACAATGAATCTCACAACACCTCCTACAGCAATCTCCACCCTCTCCTCACCAAGCAAACGCAAAGCCTCCTCCTTCGAAGACGACAATTCCGAGAATGTCGACCCAATCCTCTTCCTCTCCCCGAAGAAACTTAAATCTCCCGATGGATCCAGCGTCGACGCCCTCCAAAAACCAATCAATTTCTTCCTCACGAAAGCCCCTCCCTCACCCAACGATTTCTCCGCCGCTCTCAAACCAACCCACCCTTCTCCCCGCCGATCAGTCCTCCCTGCCAGATCTCCAGCTCCAAGACTCAATACTACGATCTCGAAAACGCCGTTGACGGCACCAGCTGGCCGCTCCCCTACACGAAAGCGAATTGGGATTTTGAATAGAAGGAAGACATTGAGTCCGTTCACGAGAGTTGATCCGCCTAAGTTCGGAGCATCGTCTGAGCTGGGATTCAGTATCGATGCGGCGCTCTCTGGCACCATCTCTTCATATGGCAAACGTCAGGCCTCTTCGTCGAGAGAGAATGAGTTGCCAATCAATCTCCATCAGCTTGAGAGCAAGGATAGTTGGTTCTTCGACATCCATGAAGATACGCCTGAAGAATTGGCCACGAATCTGATGGAACACTCGACGTGCACGCTGGATATCAGTTCGGATGAGGAGAGTGCGGCCAGGATGAAGGATGAGCGAGGGAAGGAGAATGTCCCTCCCCTCGACGACATCTCGCAGACGCGCACTTCCATCACTGATGATGTTGCAGCTGCAGAGTCTTCGATGGCGGACCTCAAAGCCCGTGCTCGTGCCTCCCGTCGTCGGAGAGAGATTGATGAAGGAGCCTGTGATGTCGACCGTGCACCATTGGGTGAGATGACTGCGGAGGATTTCTACGCTGAAGGCTGCGACGGCTCCTCTGTGTTCATCATCCCCGCCGAATCTGACCCCGCAGACGCTGAGGAAGCTGAGGAGCCGGTACCCATGACCTTCGACTTCATCGCCGAGGCTCAGGGCAAAGGGAAGGAGATCGATGTCGATATCGATGCCTTGATGCAAAAGGACGACTTTGTCACGGCGCCTAAGGCGGCGTTGTTGGAGCCAATCGAGAAGGCGGAAGAAGGGTTTGAGGTTTGGGAAAGTGGGAGTGCGAAAGGTGATGAGTGATTGTGTTGTCTTTGCTTGTTGTGCTTTAGGTATACCTAGCGTTGGTCTCGGCGTCAAAAGGATTGGCTTTGGACCTCCTGTATATGGCTAGGTGTTGTGCGCTGTTGTTGTATACCGCGAGCTAATTGAAGACATTGTGCCAATTCCCCACTTTGTTTGAACGAATGTTGCTTCTGCCAAGGGATATGTATTGATGTGTTTAAGATCAAGTGATCAAGCCACCACAATAAAATCGTTCGATCTTATTCAACAATCAGATTGCCACCGCTGGGTACTTTTGCTGGAGGCCCGTGATGGTGTCACCGCTCCTACACCTCGTCAGCGTATGCATCCAAGTGGACTCCACGTCGTTGGATGGCACGAAGCCGCGTGTAATTTGTTTCGGCGATTCAGTTGACAGACGGCATGAAGCCGGATGTACTCCTTCAATTCAATCCAGTGATTAGAGTCGAATCGCTCGTTGAATATGAATGATTGTAATTCATCCTGGAGATGATGACACCGACTCTCTTTTCAATAGCCCAAAGAGACTCAGTGATTAGTTCCTTATACATTACTTTTTGTTCACATCTAGCTATCTCCAGTCACCACACATTTTAAAAGCCGGTCAAGCCCAGTCAAAGCCGAAAGGTGGACAAATGTCACTCTACGGCCGCGGCATCTACAGACGAGGACCGTAACGAGAGTCCCTCAGCAAAGGACTACTTCATCCCCCTGTACTGAGTGGCGTGTAACCGTGTGATAGAAAAAGAGAAAAGACGACGGAGGAAACTGATGGTTTCATCGGTTACGAGTTGGATGGCTGTTGCTGTACGGGATTGCCGTACGAGGAATATGGATCATGTTCCATTCATGCCAGCAGTCTGGCAGCTCTGAAATCCGGACTACTCAACCCATCCCAGCGATTGAACCCTCTGGGATTTGATTGATCGATATGTTTCTCCCAGGGCCTTTCAAGGCTCTCGGACGGCATCCAACAGGCCGACGTAGATCGTTTTCCGCTTGCTAACGATCTAGCACTTATCCAAACATGATTATACAAATCGCTCAACCCGTCTCAGCATTCGCATCTCGACCGGTAATCCATCCACCACAGTCACTCAGCATACTTCGGCGAGCTTATCATCAATCTTTGTCAAAGCTTCCTGTCCATCGTCTTTCCAGGCTTTCTGTACCATATGTATTCAACCATCCACATGACGTAGGCCTTCATCCCAATTTCGCACGTTTCAAACATAATGAACATGATCTAGTTCATTATAGTTTCTCGATATCCTTGAAAACCATCAGAATATCTTGGATATTAATAATTCAATGAAGCTAATGTCTTTCTTTGTGGGGTGCGAAATGCTGAAAACTAAGCGAAATTGAGTCTGTTTCCTCTTTTGATTCCTCCATTAAATTAGGTCTCAACCTACACCTCCCTCCAGAGACTCCAACTCCGAAGAAAAGGCTCCTAGGAACACGGAAACCTGGTTGCTCATTTCAATTGAGAAATAGAAATCGAGGACGTCGTTGGACGCCCGCCCTTCGTTCGTCAAACAGCCGTTCTCAATCTTTGAAACGTCAGACTCAATTCATATCTTGCGTTCTAATAAATGCAGTATCGTATCCTGAATCTTTCTCTTTTCTTTGGATTCAACGATAATCTCAGTCTCCTATGAAGAACTAGTACTCCCACTGCAAGCGCCCAAGGAGCTGACTCCTCGCCGTGGCGACCTTCTGTACCTGAAAACTTGGTCAACGCCGCTAGGAAACACGAGCTTCAAGAGATTCATATACGCGTTACCGAGGACTGGAAAGCACTATCTACTACCCAAACAAATCTTGTGCCTTCGTAATATCTGCGTGAGCGGAGAAGGCTCACAGGACGGGGGGAAGTCGTCTCATGTGTCATTTCTGCAATGCCTCGAGTCACATCATTTGGAAACGTACAAGTCATTTTTCAGGGATATCGCATCAGATGGGATATGTGGCATCAAACTTTCCTAGAAGAGCGGTTTTTTGTCTGGATACATGGATCATTCTGAAGCTTCTAATCGCTGAAACCGAAATGGAAGAATGATATCTCGTGTTTAATACAGCATATCTACCCTCCTTCTCACATCGGATATTTTGCCCACAAGCCTGAAGTCCACGCCTCGCGAATCCGATTCAAAATCCCTTCAACCTTCATATTCTTTCGTTCGCTCACAGCTCGTCAAATCCAAATGCAACTTTGGACTACCGCTTCTCACTTAAACAATACCCTCACCCCGTTGCTACTCAAATCCGGAAACGGCACAAAGAAATCATGCTTCATGTCCACATCTTTCCTCGTCGTTTCAAAAAGCTCCATATCTTCGAATTTTCGAAAGATTGAGGCTATCACGAGGTATAGCTCTGCCTTTGCTAAGCTAGAGTGAGGCTTGTTAGTACGTGCTTCACTTATGTTCAGATGAGAAGAATTATTGCGGCACGAGGCTCAAGGGAAAGGAGAAACTTAGCAACTCACTTCATCCCAAGACACTGCCTAGTCCCCTTAGAGAAAACTACCAGGTAGCGCTCAAGCGGCCGACCAGGAGCTTGGTTGAGCCAGCGCTCTGGCGAGAATTTCATCGGCTCTGGGAAGATGGCTGCATTTTGGTGGACGTGCATGACTGTCATTCCCACAGAAGTCTAGTGATATTTATTAGTTCTTTATAGATATTTATAGCCATAGGGATTATTACCCCAGCGGGAATTTCCCAATCTTTGTATTTCATGCTCTTAGTAGGGTGGACGCGCGCAAGCCGATTCGAAACCCCAATCCCCATCCTACCTTTGTCAGCTCTACATATTACTGGGGAGTAACTTAGGGAAGAGCATACCTTAGTCCCTCGTTGATAACAGCAGTCTGTTCTCATCAGCCACATGCTCCGCGTTCCACAAGTATAACTTACCAAATACGGCAACATCTCAACAGCCCCCAACTCAACCGGTGCGTTCTTGTCCGGCAACGCCTCTCTCAGCTCCTTTTGCAGCCTCGCCAACATGTCCGGATTATCAAGAAGATGAAAATGCACAACGGCCAACACATTCGCCGTGGTTTCTGAACCTGCGCCAACGACAGACAGTCCTTCCTGCCACATCCGATATTGGGTCTTGTCTTCAGGCGGGAGGTTACTGTTCAGCAAGGCGTGAAATACAGTGGCGTCGAGCCCACTTCCATCGTCTCCTTTGCCAGCTTGGAACGTCCCGTTGACCACGTTGTCTGTCATGCCTTTGATCGACTGTGTGTCTCTAATCAGATTCTCTCACCTTCAAGTCTTCAAGGTTAGGGGATTGGGAAACTGACGTTCTCAAAGGCAAAAAGCATTTTGAATGTAGGAGCCAACCGCTCTACGACACCCACTGGCACAGCGCGTACAAGTTTAAATAACCACGGTGCCTGCTTCAAGACATTCCCACCCGTCAACATCCCAAACACGACTTCCTGCCACTCCTCATTAAAGTTGGGATGCGACAAATGATCCCAGTTCTTATTGAAGCAATACTTCGCCACGACATCAGTAGTGAACGCACTGTATGCTGGACGCAAAGACACGGGTTGCCCGGATTGGCGATACTCTTCGATGCGGGAGCAGAGTTTGGTCACGAGGGTAGACAACATGGGTTCTAGACGCGAGATCATTGCTTTGGAGAAGTAGGGAGCAATTGCGGAACGTCGCAGCCGGTGATGAGCATGCGGAATGGTGCTGAAGGTCGCGCCAGGGATGTCGAATTGGTTGATGTAGAATGTTGATTTTTCCAGTGGTAGATTCTGGCTATAGAGCACCTCGAAATAATCTGGGTCGTTGATGTGTAGCTCAAATGGGCTGATTCTGATGATTGGGCCTGTGGATTGCGGTTAGTGCGAAGGTATGATTTGGGAAAGGATGGGGATGGGGATGGAACCGTATTTCTTGTGCAGCTCCATGAGCTTGAACGTATAATTCCCCTTTCGTATTACATCGTAGTAAAACTCATACCACAACGTCGCCGCCGCCAATCTCGGGCCTGGGAACTTGGAGAGCGGACTCATGAACAATCTGTAAAGCGGCAAAAGCACAAAGTAGAAGATGAAGGTCGCCACGAGGACTAGGACAGCTTGCGACGCCATGCTAACGGATGGAATCGGCAGTTCGTCATGAACTGGCAACTTGAAGGTTATTCCGAGAATTCCTTGTGTGACGATAGAGAGATATTGGTTGCTGCAGAATGTTTGAAGCGATAAGAGAGCGGGGTGGTAGGCTTGCAGGGGACGGGATAGGGACCCTTTGCAGCAGTTTACCGACGCGGGCTCGCCCAATTAACCAGTGGAGACAGGGGTCGGAGGTGCTGCAGAATTGCTTTTTCTCAGCCTGCCAACAACCAACAACTTCTTCTGCATCGAAGTTGACATTCCGCAATCAGCTAGAGGCCCTTTAGTCGTGCTTGAAACCCTGACTTGCACTCTCTAATTGAAGTTTAGATGTATAATTACTCTGAAGATTGGGCTCGGACTTATCCTCTCTGTTCTTAACAACCACTCTGGGAGGCTCTCGATTACATGAGTAATTTTCCCTTGAAGATTTTGTATCCCTTTGGGAAACTGCATTTAAATTGCTTGATAGAGTTGAACGATCGATTAACTGCGTTAATACAACAGATTCTGTCAATGAGGCCCACGATATTGCCACTGAAACACCTCTTCCGGCGGCAGCAACCGCAATATCGATCCAGAAGCTCAGATTCCCCAGAGTTGCACATTTATATATATAATTCAAAGAGGGAAATCAGTATGTATTATTAATTATATAAAAGGAAATTAAGAGCTCTTGCTCAAGAAATAGGACACAGGTATGAGACGAGACCTAAATCGTAGTGGCCTAGCATATAGGCCCAAATTGGAACACTCTATCACGTGGCGGCCAGCGCCGTCACAATATAATCCAGAGCTTTGTAATTACAATGTCGAGAAAGGCAATAACATCAATAACACAGGGTCTGTTAAGCGCTTAATCGAGATAAATAAACATATTTTAAGAAAGAACTTATATGAAAATCTATACTGTATACTGAGAGAATGGTCTTTAGTCAAGCAATAGATCAAAAGCCAATCGTCTCCAGACTCGATGAGGCCTATACTAATTTCATGCATGGATTCTGCCTCATTTCAAGTATCATTCCGCACTGGTCTGTACCAACAGGGTGGTAGAACGATAATCATGCGTAGAGAGATGATCGCTGAACTGCTACCTACTATGTACCTCAAGAACTGCCGAAATGGGCATCTTTGAAACTTACAAATGGCTCGCCGAGAAGTATCTTCAAGACCAGTACTGAAGTCTTATATGAAAAGAATACTTTACAAGGTTCTGGGACATGATTCCGAGCGATCCGACCTTAGATTCGTAGTCGCTAATAAACGTCGACCTGCTATTCATAGAGTGCGTCTTTACTAGGCTGTCTCACCTACAACGGCTCCGCAATCTCACCCATGGGCCGGCAGTCCTCAACTAAAAGAGCCTCCGATAGTGCAACTGGCAAAGCTCCCCCCTCCCACCGCGGGGGAGCACAATCGATGCCACGAGTTGCATCAGCCTGAAGACGTACACAAATTTTCAAGAAACCCTCGACAGCTTCATTATATTGAACTGGCACAGTTTTGATGTAAATGCATCGAGTTAAGGTATTAAAGGTAAAGGAAAGGTTGTAACCAACGTCTCTGCATGGCGAAAATCCCTAGTACAGCTCGCTACTCGACCAAATTGCGAAAATGTCAACCATAAATAAAAATAACCTGTTTCTAAAAGCTCTAATATCGTACTTAAGAGTTGTAGTATTCTAAATACAAATTTTCTTTTTAAGGAGCTTCTATTGCGGTGGATTTGAATATTATTAAAGCGGTACTGCTTTTACCCGGCCTTACTCACGCGATGCATTTACCGCGCCTTAATAGGTCTTTATTAGTTAAATCTTGGGCACAGCTGAGAATACCTAATTCAGTTCCTTCATAAGTATTTTTTCTGACGTTTCAGCTTAAAATATAGTGGCAATTTATATAAGAAGTGTACAAGCAAAAATACTCTCGGCTACAACTGCCGTTTTGGTTAGCATTCTCAGCCACACTTGAGGCTGGTATATGTAGCAGCCTTAGGCATCAAGAAACAGTTCAGTGATGACTCGGCCAGCTAAAAATAGATCAACAAAAGTCCTTTTGTTTCAAATCACGTGGAGAGGTCATTTTTCGCACGGAGCGGGACCTAATCCCCGGATCCGCAGTCTAGCGCCAACTTCTTCCGCAACTAATAGCTCAGCGGCAGCCTCGTCACATTTCGAAGTCATCACTACCTGTTTGACCGTTGAATCTCATTGATTTCGTGTTCTCTGCAACTGCAATCCACACTCTCCGACGGATGAGCCTGTGGCCAACCAAAGCCTTATTATGGGTCCCACCCTTAGCTTCGAAGATTATACGGTCGCATGGATCGCCGTTCTGCCTGTCGAGGCCCAGGCTGCCCTTGGTATGCTGGACTCTAAGCACGAAGGCCACTTTGAATCCGTACGAGGAGATGATTACATCTATATCGGGGGCAGCATCAACGGACACAATGTTGTTATTGCGACTTGGCCAGAAGGTCAGAACTATGGGGTAGGTTCAGCAGCCGCGCTGGTGAACCAAGTCAAAACCCGTTTCCCTAACATCTGGTTTGCCTTGTTGGTGGGAGTTGCTGCGGGCCTTCCCAACCTCTCTCCGAAACCTCCTTTAAAGAAACGGGATATTCGACTTGGCGATGTGCTCGTTTGTGTGCCGAGTCAAGCCTGCTATGGTATTGTCCAATATGATCTTGGGAAAGACACCGAGGAGGGCTTCGTGACGAACAACCGACAGGCAGAGCCCCCCGCCATCGTCAGATCTGCGATCGGCAATATCAAACTCACCAAGCCAAATCCATTTAAGAGCGGAAACGTGCTTGCAGAATATCTTGCTGCCTTTCTAGAGAAGCAAGAAGAGGATGAGTTCTCATGCCCCAGACAGGAGGAGGATCGACTAGCTGAAGACGTTGTGGAGGATGGCCGTATGGTCTCAAAGCCGGTGGAACGAATAGCTCGCGACGAGGCAGAGCGGACGCGGGTCTGGTATGGAAACATCGGATCGGGAAATTCTCTGATGAGGAACCCACGTCGGAGGGACCAGTTGAGAGACAAGTACGATCTTATTGGGCTAGAAATGGAAGCTGCTGGTGTCATGAATACCCTGCCTACTGGTGTAATACGAGGAGTTTGTGACTATGGGGATAGTCAGAAGAACAAGGTCTGGCAACCATATGCGGCGGCCGTTGCAGCCTTGTATGCAAAAGGTATTCTCTATACTATCAATCCCAAGGAGGTCAAAATAAAGAGAGGTTAGTTTGATTAATTCTTATTCTTGACTTTTTCAATCCAGCTAATACCTTAACCTCGACAACCTGGGCGAACTGTAGCCTTATTTCTTAAGTCTATAGAAAGATAAAGATGATGTCAAATGTGTTTAATATGTCTATTCGTCCATATAAAGTCGTGGATATTAAGAAGTGTACCGCATTATGTGATTGGATTTGTAGAAAGGGCTAATTCGGAATTAGGCCCTCTTAGGGTGCTTCCTTTTGGCCGCAACAGGGATTTTGTGGGCCGTCAATCGCAGATTAATCGGCTTATCACGATCTTACACACCGAAAACAGTGAAGAAGACTGTCAGCGTGTGGCTCTCGTCGGTCTTGGTGGAGTGGGGAAAACTCAGATTGCCTTGGAGTGTGCTTTCCAGCTCCAGACGAAGTCTCCGACATGTTCAGTGTTTTGGGTCCGGGCTAGTAATACAACGAGTTTCGACAATGCGTATCGCGATATTGGGCAGCAACTCGAGATCCCTGGGCTCGAGGACGACCAAGCAGACGTTAAGCGATTAGTCAGGACTCGGCTATCTCAAGAGAGTACGGGAAAATGGCTGATGATTATAGACAACGCGGACGACTTCCAAATATTCTATGGCGACGATAACCAGGATGGCAACCAGGATGACAGTCAAAACAACAGGTCTAGTGCTCTATCTAAGTATCTTCCATTCAGTACTCTTGGAGCAATTCTTTTCACCACCCGGGACCGCGAGGCTGCTACACGGTTCGCTGGCTCAAATGTGGTAGTTGTCGATGAGATGAACGATACAGAATCGAGAGAACTGCTACAACGAAGTCTTCAAGACAAACAACTTATCGATGATAACAGTGGTTCAACAAAGCTACTTGGCTTACTTACCAATCTCCCACTTGCAATTATGCAAGCAGGAGCATACCTAAACGCCAACGGCTGTATCATCTCTGAATATATCCGAATCTATGAAGAGAGCAATGATAACATTATCAAGTTGTTGAGTAAAGACTTCGAGGACAGCAGGAGATATCCGGGTACCAACCCGATTGCAACGACGTGGCTTATCTCCTTTAAACAGATCCAGCTTCGCGACCCCTTAGCAGCGGACTACATGGCCTTTATTTCTTGTATCAAAGAACAAGATATTCCTCGAGACCTCTTGCCTCCGGCTTGCGAACTTGACAAGACAGAGGCTATTGGCACCTTAAAAGCATTTGGGTTTATTAAAGACCGCGTTGGTGGCACATCATATGATATGCATCGGTTGGTTTATATAGCGATGCGAAACTGGTTAAAGCTCAAGGACGAATGGAGGAGTTGGAATCAGAAAGCTATAGGACAGATTGCTAATATTTTTCCTTGGCCCAAGCATGATAACAGAGATATGTGGTTAATGTACCTTCCTCATACACAGTGTATTATTGCCACTATGAAACAGAGCTTTAGTGGGATGATACACCTACCATCGAGGTTACTACATAACTTAGCAGAGTGTTCTCGAATTACAGGCAAGTACGCAGAGGCCGAGGCGATGTTCCGCCAGACACTACAGCTCTGGGAGACAGTGCTTGGGAAGGACCACCCAGACACGCTCAAAAGCATGAATAACCTCGCGAACTCGATCCGCCAGCAGGGCAAGTACGCAGAGGCTGAGGCAATGTACCGCCAGACGCTACAGGTCCAGGAGACAGTGCTCGGGAAGGACCACCCAGACACGCTTAGGAACATGAATAACCTCGCGAT
>NXFV01001452.1:0-13926 GCA_002803225.1 Gamarada debralockiae | reverse complement strand
GGAGACAGTGCTCGGGAAGGACCACCCAGACACGCTTATGAGTATGAATAACCTCGCGACCTTGCTCCGCCAGCAGGGCAAGTATACAGAGGCCGAGCTCGAGGATGGACTTAGCGCAATAACTCAAAAGAAACGAAAATCAGGACAAGAAGGAACTTCGCGTGGAAGTATACGGGAAAAAAGGAGCTTTAGAAGGCATCTACGTAGGGAATAATTGAATAATTAATCAATCAATCTGTATAATATATATATTATATCATAACTTTGATATAGAGGGGCTTGGGGGACAGGATTCTTTTATAATCTGGGCAGGGCGACGGGGGCTATAGTGAGATGATGCTACTACATGTACTTAGCGGTCAAAATTTCTCATATAGAATGGTCTAGAAGAATCGATCACGATCTACGCAGAACAATAACAGTCAGGTCTGTGTCCATCGACCACTCCTACGGGGACAATTCCCTATAGGTAGTTGGCGAAAGCAGGGTGACGTGCAAAAGCGAAACGGATGTCTTTCGCGAACAAGGTTAGGTTAATAAATGAATTCTTTCTTTAAGACCCTCAAATGTTTAATTGACTTAAACATTAACCGCATCATGTGACTGGCTGACCATCTGTTATTGCCTGGGGCTACAAACGTATCAACCGCAGGCGTGGCTGAGGATGCCCACGAAACATCATAGAACACTTATTTAAATTATCACCGTATTTTGATATGAACTGTTTCAAAAATACTTGCAAATGAAGTGTATATCTTCCTCTTATACCTACTCGAGGTATGAACCCTAAGGCCTTCTTATAGTATATCAAACATATCGCGTGTATAAGCTTGGATAAAAGCGGTACAGCCTCAATAATATCTGAAACAAGCACAATAGAAGCTCCTTATAAAAAGGTTTGTATTTAGGAAATCTTAATTACCAATACTTATACGAGATCTTTTAGAATAGGTTATTCTTATTTATAGTTGAGATTTCTGTGGTTTGGTCGAAGTACCGAGCTATACTACGGGATTTTCGCTTCGCAGGGACGTCGGTTAGGTCTAATATAATAAAATTACAGTCATGTGACCATGCCAGGGTGGTTGCTTGTTCTTGTCTGACTAATTTGTTGCCTAATACAGTAGAGGATTCTGGTGGGTATCAGCGCCCAATAAGTAAAACGTGCATTCAGGTATATTTCGACAGCGTCTGGACTGACTTCGGATTGCGACGAATGCCAAGTGGGGAGTGTGCATAAGCCTATTCTCCAGCCTTGAAGCTAAGGCTCCAAGAGAGGAAGAGCTTGACCTCAAAAGCGTCGACCTAGACCACCATGGTACGCTCCCAAAGATGGAATCGGCAGCTCACACTGGATGCAGAGTATGTGCCCTGATATGGCATTCTTTCAGTAACGAGAACCTCAGGGACCTTCAAAAGGCCAACAAGGAACCTGAATATGGAATTAGCGTATCTTTCGCAAGCCGCCGCTCACCGAAGAGTAGGATCAAACCGACTATCGAGCTTGAGTTGTGTGTAAGTTGTTGATAGGTCTAGGAGGTACGATGATATCTGGAGAAGTCCGAAGAGCTGGGGAAGTCCGAGGACCTGGAGTCAAGTTGTAGATATATGTGAAGTGTTGAACTGCATAGGAAGGGGGTAGAGATTTTGAATTGAAGCTTTCGAAGCCTATTTTGGACTAGCGCCATATGCACCTCAGTATTAGGGTTCTCATAACAACATAAGTGTTGGACAATGGGGGCCAATCTGTTAAGTATGAGCTTGGTGCTTAGTAAAGGTTTGGTTCTAAGCATAGGGGTTTTTTTCCCCTAAAATATCATTTCGAGGACATCACTTGCATACTGAGGAAATCTACTTAGGCATCTTTTCTTTCGTCACCGAAATTGAACAAACGAATTGCCTTGTGTAGTTTCGTCTGAGTTGCTGCGTTACACTTGAGAGAGCGGCTTTACAAATGTCTTTGGTTCGGGTTTTGCTCAGAACCGCAAGCTCTTTCATTATTGTTTTGATCGTTGAGTGAATCATCAATTTTGTATATGTATACAGAGGGAACCATAAGAAAAGCCCTGTAGTTCCAATTCCATCTTCGTCGGTACAGCTCGGTATAGCCGCCTCAGTTTTCAAGTACTCATCTCGCTCTCCTCATGAACCCCTCAATAATTGCCAAACCTGTCAACAAAACCACGACTTCAAACCTCTTCCCCTCAACCTCTTCCACTCCTTCATCCATCCGCTTAACAAAGAAGCTCCCCCTTTTGACGTTCATCCTCGAAGTACCCTTCCAAGCACCGACCAACTCCCCATCATCCTCCCTCCCAGCCCTCAACTCCATATCCTTCAGCGACTTCGGCCACCGATCCGCTGTCCTGCGCCACGTATATACCTGTCCTCCAAACTCAAACTCATACCACCGATAACTCCACTTTCTCATTCTTTGCAGTCGTTCCCACACCATCCTCTCACTATTATCCCCATCCTCCTCCAGTACCGCTTCGGGGTTGCCAATGCCAATAGTGTGAAACTTGGCATGTTTAGAATGCATTCTCACGACACCGGCTACGGGGCAGGATTTGGAGTCGCCAGCATGGAGGACGATGCCAGGCTTTTTGCGGGAGAGTGATTCGTAGGTTTTGATAGTGTAAAGTGGAATATCTGGGGTAATGGAGAGGGAAATTCGGTGTGTTGGTATCTTCTTGGTCGAGACGAGCTCGTAGAAATTGGCGGGATCTGGGTTCGGAGACTCGTCGGGTGAGGCCATCGTCCGCTGTTGCTCTTGCCACGTAATTTGGGACATACATTTAAGTATAGTACGAAGAATGCGAACAAATTTTAGATCGTGAATAAAGGTTCTGCTTAATCCTCTCAACTCGAGAATGTAATGCGAAATTTTTAGATAGGTTCGGGAACGATGAGCGAGCCTTGCTCGTTTTAATCATTTCTTGAAGTTGAAAATGACTGTGAGAGTTGACAAGGGCTGGCCTACGTGTGGGACTAATTTTCGCAAATTGTATCTCTTCTGGGCGAAATATTCATCCGACTTGAGTGGGCTGTGCCTGCAAGCCACCACCCAGTGAAAGCGAGCGCACAAGCCAACCACTCTGTATGACCGTGCCGTCAAACTACCGTTGGGCCTTACGACTTGTGCAAAACTTGAAAAGTTATGAAATAAAAGCAATAGCAAATGCCCATCAGGGCATCTCAAGAACAGCTCTCGCAAATTTAATCTCAGGAAACTTCCACCTTGGGAGTCCTGCGGAATCCGTCAGATTGATGTCCCATTTCCTCCACAAATTTTCCTTCCCTTCCTTTCTCAACTCCTTTTCCCACCTCACAGTCCTCACATCATTCTCCTCAGGGTACATCTCAATTAACTTCATCAGTCTACCGTATGTGATTTGAGAGTATCCGTGTCTTCTCACAAAGTAATCATCCACGAGTGTCAAGACCTCCAGATTCGGTGCCTTTCTGATCGCCGTGTACACCTCCTTTCTACCCTCGTGTGAGAGCAACATATTCCAGTATTTAAGCAGAATTGCAAGATGCCGAACGTTTTTCAGAATTGATGAGTTCCGCAGTCTCTCAGCATCCTCGTCGACGGTTTTCGGGCAATTAGGGTATCGCGTCCAGAGCAGTGTATCGGATTTCGGATTGAAGAAAAACGGACGTGTCTCATTGCGTTTAATATCGAAAATTTGAAGGCCTTCGCATCGAGACTCGTGGCAGACTTGCAGGATGACCGGGAGTTGACGGTCGATTCTGAGATGAGATCGCTTGGCTCCGACGATGTTGTAATGGACAAAACGAGGTTGGATTGTCAGATGCCATATTTTGAGACGTAGTTCGAAAGGCAGATCCCCAAAGCGAGGGAAGGCGGGAGGTGGATCGACGGGTTTCGGTTTTTCTGTTGATTAGCAATTAGTTCGGATAGAGAATCTTTCGTCATAGAATTGGTACACGAACCTAGTTCCCGTACTGAAGCAAATGTAGAAAAAGGGGCCTTAGCCTTGAATCTGTCCAGAACGTCCCAGAACAATTCATCATCCAAGCGCTTCTCGGGAAAATTGATTGTGGAATATGGTCGATCCATGACGATTTCTTGGGTGCGCCCTCGTACTGTTTTCATCCCCTCGAGTTCACTTTCTATCGCATCCCAGGAAATTTCATCTTCCAGAGACTTCTGAGGAAGGTCAACTGTTAGAAGATGTAAGTTCACTTCCTGGGTGCCTGTTCTGTTCGCTTTCCGTCTTTTGCCTGATTGACTGGGCCTGAAGACAGGAAACAAGAACGTTCGTATCCTATTTGCGATACGGCCAAGTGTGTTCGTGGTAGCCACCATTATTGTAAGCGGTTTTAAACGCTGTTTTATGAGCATTTAGTTGAAGAACTCTTGGTTGATGTTCGTAGGAGACGAGGCTCCGGGTACGAGTATATGTTCACTGCAAGCCACCGTAAATGACTCAACAAACCAACAATGACTCGACGCCGCGCCTGGCGAAAATACTGATGATAAGTGGACCGTGAGAAACAAAACTTCGGACACTGGCCAGAATTTTATCTCGTTAATTATACTATGATATTCTAGTCACCCGAATGGTGGCGAGGGACTCTTCTCTATGTTCGATGAATGCCATGTGCGCAGTCAGAGTCATCGTTCCACCCTTACCCCGCTACCCCGCCACACATACATCCCGTGATTCCATCTGGCGAGATGAAATTGTCCAAATATAAGGTATAGTTGAGACGATAACATGACAGAAATAGCGCCCCGAATGAGTGAAGGAAATGAGGTAATTGCGAAATTAGCGGTCGGCTTTAGGTGGGGAAGCCCCTGTAAACGAAAGGGATGGACAGCGGGTGCGGGGCGCTGAGACAATGGCCTCTAGTGAACAAGATTTGTACCTGCAATGCACTTCGTCCGACCAAGCGCGTCGCCGTGACCGCGCATTAGCTACACTTAAAGCATGAGATTTTCTCGTATCCTTCACTTAAGCCTCCTTCAAAACAGAAAAGTTCCAATAATCGAGTTCCGAGATCTTCATGCCCCAAATCTCCAAATCAGCATCAAGTCCGCTAGATTTAGCAAGAAACTAAAGTTCCGCGCTTGACTTAATAAGCACTTGGCACCTTGGCGAAACTTCCTCCTCCTTTCAAACAAAGAGCATGATCTGAAAAGTTTCGGAACCTACCACAAAACTCAATTCGCAACAGCTCTATCTCCTTTGTATCAATTATTATCCCATGGCTGAGATCGTTCAGCTTCAAAAAGCACAGAACCCCCGCGCCCTTTTCCGGCAACCACTTGCGCTGCAATGGTATCAGGACGGTGAGCTCGTCAAGCGGAAAGAAAATGAGAGACAAGCAGGCAAGTTGCATTCAATGTATTCATCCCATCGAGATATATTTTAACATCTAGGCTCTCATAGGAAGATTTGAGCTTTTCTTAGACCTCCTCTATGTCGCAATTCTCGCCAACTTTGCCGAGAATCTCGCAGATCATGCGTCGGGAGATGGACTCGTGAAGTATATAGTAAGCTCCTCGTACAATTTGTGGCCCTTATATATTCATTTAGATAAAAACTGATGAGAATAGCTCATTCTTGCTCCATCATGGCACGTATGGAGCGACCTGAGAGAACTCATGAACTCATTCTACAACGACGACTTGGCTCAACGTGTTCTCATCCTCTGGATCATGGCCGTGCTCATAGTGTATGGAAACAATGCCACTCTCGTCGAAAAAGATATTGGAGCAATGCGTGCAACTGTTGGCAGTTATATGGTTGCTCGATTGACTTCAAACACCACGCATCTCATCTACTCGTTTGCCAGCTATCACCATCGGGCTCAGCAGCGTCTTTGGTTCTGTCTTTCGACGCTAGCGCTGTGCATTTATATCCCCTTGTACGTCGAGGGCATCTCGCTTAGAAGCAAAGTCGCTGTTACGGCTGTCGCGATAGTCATCGAAGAATGTATTTGGATCTTCTCTTATTCGCCAGCCGCCAAGAAGATACTGAAAGCTCGCTATACGACTGCTGTTGATATCCCCCATGAAGTGGACCGCTTTGCAGCTTTCTACATCATTGTTCTTGGTGAATTCCTTTACCAGATTATCGTCTCGTCCCCTGCAGTTATAGGTTTCAACCTGCGACTTCTGAGAGCCATTTGGACGCTCGTCATCGCATTCTGTCTGAATTGGCTGTACATCCATAATGACGGTGCTCTAGAATGCCTCCACCCTCTAAGGCATTCAATCTATGCAGCTTTCACCTGGGTCACAGTTCAGTGCGTATTCTCCGAGCCATTTCTTTCTCTTCCAAGGTGTTTCCGAAACGACAAGACATGCTCCGCGTCCCAAAACATACCTCGCCTGTTGAATCAAACTTGGCACTCTCACTCTATTCCGAAAAAGCAATACTAACTTCGAGATCCTGCGCAGTCTGCCCATGACAGCGAGTCTTTTAGTCGCCGGTCATGTGTCTGCCCAGAGTGCTGCAGTAGATGAATTGGAGCAGGGCGAGATATGGTTGCTTTGCGGTGGGCTTGGAGTTGGGCTCTTTTGCCTCTATCTTGTTGCCTTATTGCACAGATCTGAGGATCCGGCGGGGACGCTGATTCTTCCCAAGGTCGGAGAATTCAGATCCTTCCCCATTAGCCTCCTAAACTGACTTGTTTGACAGCCCGCTCGCCTAGTTATGCGACCCGTCTCAGGTATAATTATCATCTGTCTACCGCTGGCTCATGGTTTGGGTATCACAAGCCTGCTCTCAATAATCATGGCGCTTATTGCGCTCACCGTCATCTGGGAGAATGTGACTTCATTGATGAGGGGGGCGAAGTTTTGGGAGAAATGGGAGAACACTAAATATCCCGAGGACACGCACAATGCGAGGAGCCACTCTCATGAACAAGAGATGTCCGGAAAGAATGTAGGAGAGTTGGATAGGAATGACAACGCATGATTGACATTGAGAGACTACGAGCGTTGCTCGATAACTAGACATTCTGCAAAGGACGATAGCAGCATTCACGGTTATCTATTCTGATAATAGCTTGCCGTCCGTCATCTATCTGAGGCAAACTGCCATCCATCTAAATTGTGTATTTATATGTACACCCAGACCGTTTACCAAATTGGATATATTCCCAAGGTCCTCCCAGAAAGGCCAATCCTTTTATCGCAACAATGTACGAAGAAGTAGTTAGCATCGAATTCAAAGCAGGTAAATAAAAGTGTCTTGGAATTGGAATTAAGGATGAAGGAAGGGGAGGGAGGCAATTTACAAGAAATATCTATCAGTTCCCCCAATAGCGACATTGAGAATGAGGTAGAAAGGTTGGTCGAACGGCGTGTTGTACTTCTCGGCCTGAAACCAAGGATCTTGTGACCTGAGATGGGACACAAGTCAGCACACTACTATGCATGCCCTCTGATGTAGAAGGATGTTGACATGGATGAACTTACGGATACAACTTAGATGGTCCGCTTTCGAGTCCACATATTACTCTAACCGAATCCAACAGAGAGGACCCGAAGCAAGCGATTGTCCACATAAGTATAAAGATATTTTCGCTCTATCCAGCACTAAACATGTGAACCCATTTGCTATAATCGAGCGCTGGAGACAGCGCTTTTTGATCGTCTGCAAGAATTTATGGGTGTTGAAGTCGAGTCCCCAATGCAGTGCGGAACTTGCGGTGTCACTTGTGCTGTTGTAAATCAGTGGATTATTGCCGCGGAACTCGGCAATATCGATTTCATCGCCCTTGGGCCATGGGCCGTAAACGGAGTCTTCAGGCATTGTTCTGAGAAGAAGGGTGTGAGTAAGGCTCTCCAAGGTGACCAACTAAAGGAGAAACACTGGGAAGATGTATGGGTTAGGCTGAATAAGAAACGTCAGTTAGTACAAGTGGCAGACCACAACCATCTCCAGCTGGCATCTTCACAACGACTTCAATGTTGCCATATGTAATGAAGAACTTGCCTTGAGTTGTAAGACGAGTAGACCAAACATGATTAAGCATAGTTCCTGCTGTAGAATTACTTCTAATTGAACCTTATGTTACGTCGGTACTCGTGCAGTCCGGGAGTGGTAAAGATTGAGAATGTGGTTGTCGAGGAGTTGGTTGACCGTAATGCAGGTGGTATTGAGAGTTAAAGCTGGGGCGATATGCAGTCGATGTAAGAGTTGAGTGGGTCATCCGTAGTAAAATCGAAAGATCCAGTTCTGTAGAGTGATGAGCGCGCTGAACGTTGATGAAACATAGTTGAGAAGCTTACCGAAACCTCCAATTTGAATCTCGTGCTTCCACTTGTCCAAGTTCTCCAAATTGTCATTCATGATAAGGCTATACTATCATAGTCAGTGCTAGATGTCAAATGGCAGCCCTAAGGTCTCTCACTTGACGCCGTGGAACATTTGCATACGCGAAGTGCATAGCACAACCCCTATAAAGAAATCCAATTGTGATGCATCCCATAGAATAACTTTGTCCCCAACGTTGGCGAATCTTGTATGGTGAATCTTTCTTCCATGGTTTCTCGCACCTGTTGTGACAGGCCTGTTGAGGACTCCGTGCGTCGAAGAAGCTCACTCACTCCTCCACAAGCCCGGCGCTCTTCAATCGCCTCTATCTCACTTATTACTGACCTCGGTACTCTTAGCGATTTATCTCGATTTATCTCTGCTGAATGACATACCATTTCATACTGCCCCATAAGAAATGAATCCCTAGGAGATACACCGTAGATTGATTGTGCGGTCGTCTTGAATGGACCGTTAAAATCTGCCATTGCTTCTGAGCTGACTTCTGCGTCCATGAATGACGAAGTTACTGAACTGACTGAGTGGCTGAACCGACCGAGTGAGGTCAATCAATTGTTATGGGAGCCTGGGGGTCTAGAGAAGCACGAAAATGACCTCTTCGCCGTACACAGAGACCTAGATGCCGCCCACAGGAACAGAAACGGAAACAGCTTTTTGCTTCAGCGCCTTCTGATAATAGGAATATTTCCGATTCCGAACTCTTGCATGTTCCAAGAAGTTACCGACGGGGTGCGAGACTTTCTTGATTGAACAATAATGGCGATACGGTTCTCATATCGACCATGGTTCGATTGTTGGAATCCCCATATCCTGGGCTATCGAAAATCATTAATTTTCGACTCACTCTTCAAGTAATCAGACTTTGTCATATCAGCACAGTTGACATTTGACAGATAACGATACCGCCACTTGAATTGAGACATATTGACGCAGAATGGCGCGAACATACGACGGGGCGCAAAAGGCGCGATCAGGGAACCTAACTTTTGAACCAGGGGAGGTTTCTTTATTGGGATGGACAGGGTAGTGAAAGATTTCAAATATATATATATATATATATCACAATGTTATGGGTAACGGTTGGAATGATCTATTTGGGAGTCTACACTCCGGTTGTGTGGACAATTACTGGCTGGACTGTCATTTTCTCCATCATTCCAGGCCGTATATCACTTCCTCTTCCCCGTTATTTTAGGCATTGTCTAGAAAGATCGAGGGTTTGGGAGTCTAAGCAATGACTTACGCATGTTCATAAATATCTAGGCTAGTACATATAGAAATGAAGCTTGATAATTCAAAATATTAGGCATTCCTGGAGAAACGTTTATTAAGCCTTCATGGCGTGCAAGGTTGGCCCGGAATCCCGTCTTGAGGATCAGGAAATAAATCACCAGGGCAGACACAAAGGCAGGGTCCTGAGTTGTGGCTGGAAGGACACCTATTCATCATGGTCAGTATCATGAAATGCTCCGAATGCAGGTGGAAGCCAAATAGTGCCGAAGACTTACTCAATGGTGCAGCTTGGTGTAGGTGAAGGGGGTGCAACGGGTGTTGATGATGTCGGTGTGCAACTGGGGATTGCTGTGCAGAATGGATCGTTGGAACCAAAAGGTAAAACGCAGACTAGGCAATTGCTGGTCACGGTCTGCCCTGGTGGACGCTGCGTAGTGGTTGGAGGCGTGGTAATTGGAGGAGTGGTTGACAAAGGAGGGCCACCCGGCGTGCCAGGAATAAGAGGGTTGTTGGGAAAGATACTATTCGTTATAGTATATGTTTGATCTCCTCGAAAGTATGTCCCTCCATAGTCGCCGCCATTCAAAATGCACTTGGATATGATAGCGTTAAGGCCTTCTATGCAAAATGTCAATGCATCAGTATCTGAGCCACGCGCCACTGTGATGATTTCACTGCCAACATTGAAGGACCCGTGCAAGCTATCACCGGAGCCGTCAAATTGCGCAGCACAGATTGATTGGAGCGTATTCCCCGCGGTGAGTGCATTCTCAAGTTGCTGACCAGTTGGGGCTCCTTGTGGGCGCTGCTGCTGGCACGTCGTCAAACCGTCTCCGCCCGGGTCTGTTGGGAGGAGAGGGTTTTGCGGGAACTCGCTATTGGTGATGCTGTAGTTCTGGTCACCTCGAGTGTATATACCGCCGTAGTCTCGTCCATTTCGGATACAGCCATCTATGATTGCGTTGAGGCCTTCCATACAGAAGGTTAATTGTTCGGTGTCGGATCCCCGCTGGACTTCGATCGCTTCGCCACCATGATTGAAAGATTCTTGTGTTGAGTCCCCTGACCCATCGAACTTCGCTGCACAGATAGAAGCAAGTTGGTTGTTACTCGTGAGTGCATTCACCACTTGGTCACCTGATGGAGCTCCAACAGGCCGTTGCTGTTGACACGTGAGGGTCCCCGCTGGGTGTGATACGGATGTGGTGGTTGAGCCAGAAGGAGTTGCGGATGAGGACCTTGAACATGCAGGCGCTTGGCGTTTGGGATTCTGGCTGCCACCTGGCGCTGAAGCAGGACATGCCGGAAGGCCTTCGTTGTTCCACAGAGACAAGATAGGGGTAGTGCCACCAGGATCTGTCTGTCCACCTATCCGATCCCATGCCCAACTCTCAATTTGAGTCTTCAGTGCATTCACTACGGCGTTCCATGACTGTTCATTTTGAGTGTTGAACTGCCCAAGTCCCTTAATATATGCGGCTAGCCCCGCCACTGTTGCAGAAGCTGTTCCAATTGTTGATAGGTCCAGAAGGTCTAGACAGTACGGTGATATCTGGGGAAGACCGAATAGCTGGAGAAGACCGAAGAGCTGTGGAAGTCCGAGGAGCTGGGGAAGGCCGAGGACCCAATGTCAAGCTGTAGATATATGCGAAGGGTTGAACTCTGTACGAAAGGGTAGAGATTTTGAATTGAAGCTTACGAAGCCTATTTTGGACTAGCGCCATATGCACCTTAGTATACAGGGTTCTCATAACAACACCAATAAACCTTAGCATTGTTTTGCGCGAGACAATGTCATATATTGCAACTTACAAAGTGAAGTGCCTGCCCTCAGCGACGAAATTGTACCGACGCTACTAGCACACGAGATTGCGCCTCCTCCAAAGGGTTCACCCAAAGACTTTCCGGGAGCATATACAGTGACATAGTTGGCCAAATTACTCTTTGATGAGCGTTCGCCATTGACATCTACCGCCCCAACAACAATCAGTTCAGGGATATTTGGGTTATTTCCGGCGTCACGAAATTTGGCGGGATATCCATTGACAGGCAGCCCACTATTTCCTGATCCTGTGACAATTGGTACTCCTCGGGCAATTAGTTGGTGCATAATGAACCCAATTCTTTGTACGAATGCGTTGCTCACTGCTCTGGACGTCCCTATAGTTTGTACAGCGTCAAGGACCCAGTGTACGGACATGTTAATCACATAGTCAGGGTGGGCTGGATCTTGTTTGTCGACGATATCATCATAAATCATGCTGAGACCATCCAGAAAATTCTCATTGAAGTATTGGTTGTACAGTAAAATCTGGCTATAACGAATTCGGATATAACGAATATCTGGCTATAACGAATTTTTTTGGGGACTTTTTAAAATTAAGTGGCGTTTTACGCCATATAACGAATCTCTCGCTATAATGTAATACGAACAAAATTTTTCAAAATTCGTTATATCCAAATTCATCTTTTTATATCCAAATTCATCTTTTTACATCCAAAATAGCTCGAATTAGGAAAACTAATACTTAAAAGCATGCGCTAAGAGTATATTATTAGTCTGCTACCCTTCTTAAACCTAAATATAATACTCTACAGACCTAGTTTTAGTTACAATATAACGAATGCATTTCGAAATCAACGATTTCGGATATCCTTTCCTTGAAATATCTATACCTCGATATAGCGTCTTTTAATATAAATTAGAAACGTACAAAGGATCTAAAATAAAAGGTCTTAAAGGAGTGTCTTTTTGAGTAAGAACAACGATATAAGGCAATTAGAGAGTTAATATCAGGAGACCTCTTACGATTCAAGGCTATAGAGCTTTAGGAGCAACTTCTAGAGTACAAAGGCCAGGACTATTTAGTATAGTCTAATAGATAGCTTATAAGGTTTAAAAGCAGGTATAAAATCAAGTCTAGAAGGAGGTTTAGAGAGTCCGGGTCTACTTAACTTGATAAAGCATATACACAAATCATAGCCGATATACAAGAGACAGTACGCGGATACGATACGAAGGATATTTATAATATAGATAAGACAGGGTTTAATTAGAAGGCAGTACTTGATACTAGCCTAGGTATATCACAACATTTAGGAGGAAAGAAGGAGAAGGCCCGGATAACTATTGCCCTATACTATAATGCTACAAGTACTAATCGAGTACCTATTTAGTATATTAGAAAGGCAGCCCGTCTTATTACGTTTCGTATAGCACAAATCCGGAATCTCGAGAAATTAGGCGCTATATAACGTTATAATCTAATAGTATAGATAGACCATTAGATTATAATGGAATAGCTCAAATAGTTTAATGCTCGTGTTAAGAGACTAGTCCTTCTTTTGATAGATAACTTCTTTGTCTATATACTGTGGTGGGGAAATCGGTCACGTTGAAGCCAACCTCGCTTAGCTGGATATCACGTGCCAGCCGGGCATATTTTGTCTTTTGCAACTAGACCTGTACATAGACACCTACACATACATACACAATCGTACAACTTGTTTTCTAATGCATTTTGCAGCGTTTTCAAGCATTATGACCTTCGTTTTACATCGTTGTTTTTGTTTTATCCCTCACTGAGAGCACGTGCGATACACAGCGCAATCGGGACGCGCTTATACTCGCATTTCGTTCCTTCTACATTAGTGACCTACGCAGGGAAGCCTTTTTCGCAGTCAAGTGAAGGCATTCGCATTCTCAAGTAAGGGATGTTTGCTTTGTTTGCTTTAGTTCTAATGCTTTCAAGTTATGCAAGATAGTTCAGGGGATAATTGTTTCAGGGTTATCACATGTTTCAGGATATAGCGCCATTGTATAAGAGAGCTTAGTCTGACTTAATAGAATTGGGTTTATTGGATCAAGTTGTTTTACATTTTAGGTATAGTTTAAGGCTTACGACATGGGTTGTAAGTGCCATAGACAGAGAGTTGAAATGGTTTTAGTCACGGGTGCCTCTTGCCAAGGTCCAAGCGGATCACAGGCAATGGCCAATTCTATGAGAAAAGGGGTAGAGATAGGTAGGACTACAGTAAGATCTGTGGCTTTACCTGAGGCAGAGGAGGACTTGGATAGTGTGATAGGGGAAAGGAGCGGGTGTCAGGAAAGTCTCCTGGGACCCTATCAGGATAGATGGAAAGGTATTGGAGAGCTTGGGAACCAGGTCCTAATTACATTCTGTATCACAATTCTCCTGATCTTCTGTATCATTGCAGAGTTGATGTTTGAAGGGGCTTTTGCCTTGAGTAAGAGATGGACGGAGGGCCACTTAGGACTACGGAAATGCTGTGATGTTGACCCTAAAGTCATTAAAGCTTCTGTTTAGGGTGAACGAGCAGTAACAGTTCGAAACAGGAATTAGAATTA
>NXFV01001421.1:0-10236 GCA_002803225.1 Gamarada debralockiae | reverse complement strand
AATCAAACACATAGATTTTTCTAGTTTCTTCTAGAAATATAGTCATGTGACTCGATTCTGCCAGTAGTAAGAAGTCGTCGGATTCCTACCATCTCTACAGTACTATTAACACAACACACAACAACAACGCTACGTACGATGGATATCTAAGCATTGCTTTCTATACTAAAAACACCGCGTATTTATGAAATTCCTGACTCTCAGGGTATCCCTACGCGTACTTCTCGAGCCTCTACGCAATCCTGGGATTCTCGGATGGGCCCGTGTCCTAGTGAGCCTCCTCTTGATCCAGACTCACAAGTTAATACTATGCAACGCACCTCTCAAGCCTCTACACAGTCCTGGGACTCTCGGATGGGCCCGCGGCCTAGTGAGCCTCCTTCTCTTGATCTAGACTCGCAAGTTAATACTATATAGACTCCTTAAAGACGATACTCTCCTCCTTTGACCCGTAGCGATCGAATCCCCCTTAAAACAGCCCTCGATTTCAATGTTCCCTTTTATAAGATACGCGCAAAGTACAGTTTTACGGACTATCAGATTCGAGCCGCTAGAGATACTCTACGGCTGACTCTATAAAAGACAAGGTGTGAAAGGAAATCTAAGGTTAATACGCCTAAGCGCCGATAGCTCGAGTAATGGCTTTTAGTCTCTCCTTCTTATCGATACATTGTATTTCGCTATATTCCTTTAATTGCACTAGAGCTCGACCTATACTATGGGGAACAAGCTATCCGGACGGCATTTAAGCTCGTGGGTTACGGACAAAGAGTTGCCAAAAGAAAAGGCTTTTCAGACGATCCTGAGGTTATAGTAGAGCGCCTTCCTTTGTACAACAAGGTATCTAATGGACTCTTGAACGTTTGATGCAATAGATCTTTTTAGACGAAGTTTAGGCCTCTGGTGGAGCACATACACAAGAGTATATTACTATGAAGGAAGATAGAACTAATCGATTTAGTCTTGATTGCGTATAACACAAGTATTCAAAGCTCCTGTCTTGGATGTTCTATAGTACAATTGTAGAAGGAAAGAAAGGACTAGCTATATTCTGGGAGAGAGAGTGGGAGAGTATGGATTCTGAATAATATCCAAGCATTCCTACAAGCTAATGAGGGACGAGGATATATTTGGATGCAAGATAACGCCTTAATCCACAGATCGAAGCTTAAACAAGCTAACTTAAACACGCGTGGAGTTCCCTATATTAATGTCACGGCCATGCTCGTATGGGCTGTACAACAGGCACGTGGGCGCTGGCCACGTGCGCCCTAAGCGAGATTATACTTAATTTCCTATAGCAGAGCTTCCCTCTCCTTCTCTTCTTTCTTCCCTAGCTTTAGATTCTCAATAGATACGAGCGTTCAGGCTACTCTTTTACGGTCTCATCTGTGATACGCTACGCTATTCCTACGGGTCTTATCTGCGTACGACGTCCCTCACTATTCCCTCTAATCGATAGCTTGCAGCTGTCACAATTAAGTGGCTTCGATACTCTCCAGATTTGAACCTTATCGAGTATGTATAGAGCTGGATAAAGAATTATATCTTGCGCTAGTACTACGCAGTTTATTACGACGCTTTAAGGGTATCAAAAGCAAGGCTACGGCAGATAGTATAGGAAGCTTGGGAAGTAGTGCTAGATACTTATATTCAAACACTCTTTGACTCGTGGTAGAGGAGATGTTAAGCTGTGATTGATGCAAGAGGAGGCCCAACTAAATACTGAGTCACTGGAAAGGGAAGGCAGTGTGTAATAGCTGGTGGTAGCTGGAGGGCAACAGGAGGGATCACAGTACAACAGAGCAGTAGCAGTTCAGTAAATGAAGAAGTATTGATTGTATTTCCTGAGCTTTCGTACGATCTGGTTTCCGAAATAAACTCAAGCTTGCCCTTCTCCAAGTAGGGTTAGCAAGCCTTACTTATACTCTGTTCCTAGCTCCTGGCTTCAGTAACAGCTGTACCAGCTACTAGTCTTATATGAGCTAAGATTAGCATTTCCGATCCCTTCGGAGGTCGCCGAAGTCTAGACCCCCTAGTTCCCAGGTACCTTGTATCCCATGGCCTTCTAGACTCTCAGGGCTTCCACAGGTCTAGATCAATCCCTTCGAGTCCCTCTAGGCCTAGACCACTCCTCTAAGGCCTGGGCCATACTCTAATCCTTCGGGGCTTCCTGTGACAGTTCTGGCGAATATCACCAAACCGCCCATACCAAACCGCCCATACCAAACCGCCTATACCAAACCGCCTATACCAAACCGCCTATACTAAACCGCCTATAGCAAATCGCCTATAGCAAATCGCCTATATCAGATTATGTGATAGTTCTGGTGATTTGTCACGTGATTCTATTTAGGCGATTTGCTCCGGCGATTCGTCACCTGACTACGTTCGACTCACGCGCCTCGTAGCGAAGGAAGGGATTCACTGGTTATAGGAATACGGGAGCTAGCGCGCTAGTGTATATACTAAGATAAATACTATTCCTGTACTCGTAGAACCTTTTCCTTCTCTCCTTAGTTTAGTATTTTCGTAATATAGTACCTTTGTTAAAGCGTCTCCCCCGTGAGACCCTATTTCATTAAGTTGTCGAAGCGTCTCTCCTGTGAGACTCCTTTTCGTCGAGCTATTATATTATACTAAACTCTTTTCTCCTTCGCCTGGGAAGGCCTTAATAATATCTTAAACTAAATACAAACGGAATACACTAAAGCAAGAAATCAATAAAGAAACACTAGTATATCCAGACGGACACGGAGCCTAACGAAGGGCAAGCCTGTCCTCGAACCCCCTAGCTCAGATAATGAGCAGGATATACCTATTAACCCCTTACCTAGTCAGGACGATGAACTCCTTACGCTGAAGGCGAACCTCGTGGCCCTATAGTACGCTTAAGCCAACTAAGCTATAGAGGCAAAGCAGACTAAGGAGTCTCTTAACTAAATAAAGACCTCTTTGGGTAATATGGAAAAGATGATATAGTAGCTCTTGGCTCGTGATGAGTCGCGCGGTCGCTCACGTTCTCGATAAGCCCCTCATCAAGCCTCTTGTTCTCTCTCTCACTACTAATAACCTTCTTAAACTCTTTAAGACTCTCTCCTAACTATTAAACAACTCCCCTTGCGTATTACACCTGCCTCCGACATCTCGTACATTAACTATAAGTACTCGAAGAAGCTCTCTAACTTAAATCCTTTGTTAAACGGTATTGACCCTATCTTTGAGGCCTAGTATATTTAAGTCAAAAGTAAGCTTCGAGCTAATGTAAATTACTACTCTACTAAGGAAGACAAGATATTCTATCTTTTTAACTAAACAACAGGAGATATGCAAAAATACTTACTCCCGCGATACGATAAAGATTCTCCTCTTTAATTTACTTTAACTACTAAAATAGTCTAATACCTAGTAACTATCTATATTAACCCGAACAAGACACGCGATATATACTTCGCCTACAGTCGATTATTAATGAAGGCCAGCGAGATATTCTCAGGATTCTAGATAATCTTTCTATACCTAGCTAGCGAAGGTTAAGTCCCTACTAAGAACCTTTGTATAGACCTATTTAATAAGATTACCACGTAACTATAAGAACGCCTGGCCGTAACCCTTATCGACCTCGATATATATAAGAAGCTAGCTACGCGCTATCTTATACTTGACTCCGAACTTAGATGAATCTCTACTTATATTAACTATCAGAAGTAATTCAAGGAAGACAAGGCTCCCCTGAGCTCTAAAGTTATGAAGCTAGTATATATAGCCCGCGAGACTTGACCTCTCCCTACCTTTTTAACTATACTAGCAGCTCGACTAAGCCTAGCTTTATAGCCTAAAAATCGATAACTCCGGACTTTACTCTTAACCCTTATACTAGCGATAGATAAGCCTACTACTTGTTTCAACTACGGCAAGCCTAGTTACTTCTTATATAGCTACCCTAAACTAAAGTATATAGATTTAAAGAATATTAAGGAAGACAAAGACAAAGACGAATTAGAGTTAGGAAAAGAAGACGCTTAGGAAAAGACTCCTTTTTAAGTAAGTTTAGAGTTAATCTCTTGGAAGTTAACTTGAGTTAGTTAGTTAGTAGCCTATACTTGACTATACCCTATACTTTATTATATAATAGATATACTATTAAACTAAAAGTACTAGCTGACTCTAAAGTAAATAGTTTTGTTTTTATTAATATATACTATATAATTAATATCGCTAAGTTTATGAACTTAAAAGCCTAACGCCTACTACGACTAATTAATATCAAAGGTTATAGTGGTAAGATTAGTAATACTATCACGTACTTCCTATAACTACACTTGACTATCGATAGCCGATAGTAATATAATATACCTCTTTTAATTCTCGATCTCAGAACTTATGACCTAATCCTTGGCCGTAAATAGTTTATATACTTTAGTATCCTTATTAATACAAGACGCAATAGTCTATACTAGCTAGATTACCTAGAGCCTTTGTATTCTATAGTTAAGGAGATCCCTGTGCTACAAAGCGCTCTCTCGCCACAATAGATCACAGACTCCTATTAAGCCAATATCTATGCGCAGGACTATATATTCGACTGCAAAGACTAATGACGTGCCGCTAGCTAGAAAGCTCCTATACCTACGTATATTAAAGATACTAATAAAGCTAAAGACGAAGCTTACAAATCTGACTCTATGTACTCTACAGACAATACGGTTTTCGAAAAGGATATTTGTACAAACAGCCTTACGGATAATACAAGTAATAGCGAGCTACCTAGTGAGGATGAAGCTAGAGCTACAAAGCCTATAAGACCTACCTAGAAGCTAACCCCCCTACGATCATATAAATAAGATACGTAAAGCAATATATATAAGATAGAAGACAAGTTAACTAGGGTTATACAAATGAAACCTATGCTATATAAGAAGAGGTCGTTCCCTAAGACTAAGCCTGAAGCTATAAAGGCTACGACTATTAATATCGCAGCTATTAGCGCCCTGGGAATACACTATAATATACGAGTCGAGAAGAACGAGGTATTTATAACTAGCTTATATGAAATCGATCGAGTTCTTTAAGAGCGTAAGGAAGAACTAAGTATAGAAGAACCTAAGGATTAAGAAGCGGCCCTAAAGAATATCTTACTAGAGTAGTACTAGGACTTTACGGACGTCTTTTCGAAGGCCGAATTTGATAAGCTACTGCCGCACTGTCCGTACGATTATAAAATCGATCTCGAAGACGAAAACAACCTTGGTTTCAGCCCACTGTACAAGATAATAGACGAGGAGCTAGAGATAGTCAAGTAGTACTTGATTAATAACCTCAATAAAGGGTTCATTAAACTTAGCTAAGCCCCTTTTGCTACGCCTGTTCTTTTCGTTAAGAAACCTAATAGGACCTTACGATTTTGTATCGACTTCCGTAAGCTCAATCAAATTACCCGCAAGGACCGCTACTTACTCCTATTGATTAATGAAACGCTCGCCCGGATTAGTAAGGCCAAGATCTTCACGAAGCTTAATATTCGATAAGTATTTCACTGTATACGTATAGACCCCTAGTCTGAAGAGCTGATAATGTTTCGAACTCGATATAGCTTATATAAGTACAAAGTACTCCCCTTTAGTTTAACTAATAGCCCTTTAATCTATTAGTGCTATATAAACGACGTCTTATTCGACTACCTTAATGACTTCTATATAGTATACTTAGACAATATTCTAATCTACTCGGACAACCCCCTTAAACACGAGTTATATATTAAAAAGGTCCTATAACGTTTGCGCGATACTAGCCTATAGGTTAATATTAAGAAATACGAGTTTAGCGTCATAAAGACAAAGTACCTTGGGTTTATTATATCGACAGATAGCATTAAAGTCGACCCTAATAAGGTTATAGTTGTCTGGGACTAGAAGGAGCCTATAATAGTATAAGGCATATAATCCTTCCTAGGGTTCTATAACTTCTACTATCGCTTTATTCGAGACTATAGAGTAATTACTAAGCCGCTAGTACGTCTTATAAAGACAGGAGTACCTTTCCACTTTAATAAGAAATACTAGGAGGCCTTTGAAGAGCTTAAAGCTTGACTAATATTATCTGATATCTTACATTACTATAACCCTGAGCTATAATTAATAATCGAGACTAATACGTTAGATAGAGTAATTACTAGAGTACTATTGTAGTTACATCCTAATAGCCAATAGTACTCTGTTGTATACTTCTCAAAGACAATAGCCCTCGCTAAATACAACTATAGTATACACAATAAAGAAATACTTATAATTATTAAGTCGCTATCTAAATAGCGTACTAAACTTCAAGGGACTGCCAAGCGTATCTAGATCTATACAGATTATAAGGCTCTTGAGTATTTTATAACTACGAAGTAGCTTATAGGTCGACAAGCTCGCTAGGCTAAGGTACTAGCTAGCTATCACTTTATAGTAATATATTACACTAGAAAGCAGAACACTAAGGCTAATGCACTAACACGACGTAATAATAAAATCGACCTCTAGAATAAGCTAATAGCCGAATACTATACCTAAGCCTTCTTATCACAGGACTAAGTCGACCCCCGCGTTCTTCAAGACTTAGACATTAATATCAATAAGACTAAACTAGCGCCTATTAAGGAACCTTAGTTTAATAAACCTATTAGTCTCCTTAATCGCTTACTACGAGACAACCGCGAAGCCCCTTCCTTACAAGCACTTCAAAGACAAGTATTATAGGAAGAGTCGGAGTTTATACTAGAGGATAGGTTACTGCTTTATAGAGGACGCCTAGTAGTCTTAGCGGTTAGTAACGTACGGACCGAACTTATTTAGGAAGCCTATAACTAAGTGTCAATAGCTCACCCTAGCTGTAACAAGACCTATAAGCTATTACGGCCTAGATACTACTAGCGTAGTATACTCACGGATATCGAACGATTCGTACGTAACTGTCAACCCTGTCGACGAGCTGATATTCCGCGAGACAAGACCCCTAGAATACTATACCTACTACCTATCCTAGAATACCCCTAGCAATATATAACTATAGATTTCAAGTTAATACTAAAAGACAAGCACAGCTACAATAATGTCTTTGTAGTTGTCAACTAGCTAAGCAAACAATCAGTCTCTATACTATATTACAAGACTATTATAGCTAAAGGCATAGCTTAAATCTATATCAATAGAATCTACTAATACTACGGCCCACTAGAGTCAGTTATATCTAACCGGGGACTCTAGTTTGTATTATATTTCTGGGCTAAGTTCTACTACGTTCTAGGTATTAAGCTTAAGCTCTTTATAGCTTTCTACCCTTAAACTAATAGCTAGACCGAAATTATAAACTAGTATCTTAACTAACGCTTGCGCCCCTTTGTTAACTACTATTAAGACAACTAGTCTGAACTCCTACTAATAATAGACTATACCTAACTCATGCTACTATATAATAGCATTAGAATAGCGCCCTACGAATTGATTAATAGACGGCTGCTACGAACCTCCTTTAATTAAAATACTCCTATAGCTACTATAGTAATAAAGAAATTAGATCAAAAGAAGGCGCACTAAGTCGTAATATATATATAAGAAGTACTAAAGCTAGGCAAAGAGCTAATAGCTAAGGCTTAAGCTAAGAAAGAGGTAGATATTAATACTTACTAACGACCTATTGACTTTAGAGTAGATAACGATATCTATATATCTACTAAGAACTAGAAGACATAGCGACTAAGCTATAAGCTCGATCACTAGATAGTAGACCTCTTTGCAATCACGCGCTAAATTAGTAACTCCTACGAAGTTAAGCTCCTAAAGACGTTAAAGATATATAATGTATTCTCTTTAGACTAACTACGTAAGTCTATAGACGACTCTCTGCTAGGCCAAACAAACGACTTACTACCCCTAATTATAGTCAATTCAAAAGAGGAATAAGAGGTATAAGAAGTACTAGCTTCGAAGCTAGTTAGCAAGCAGCTATAATATAGAGTCTAATAGCTAGGCTATAACGAAGACCTTGAATAGTACCCTGTAGTTAATTTCAAGTACTTACTATATAAGTTATAAGAGTACTACTTACGAAATCGCGACTAACCTAGACCGCCTAAGAAGCTAGGAGCCTAGCAAGAGGCATAGGAGCAAGGACGAGACGAATACAAGGAGCTTAATAATAATATACTAATGACTATACGCTTGAGAGTAAGCTTTTTTTAGAAGGGGGGGTAATATGATAGTTCTAGCGAATATCATTAAACCGCCTATACTAAACCACCTATACTAAACCGCCTATACTAAACCGCCTATACTAAACCGCCTATACTAAACTGCCTATAGCAAATCGCCTATAGTAAATCGCCTATATTAGATTATGTGATAGTTCTGGTGATTTGTCACGTGATTCTATTCAAGCGATTTGCTCCGGCGATTCGTCACCTGACTACGTTCGACTCACGCGCCTCGTAGCAAAGGAAGGGATTCACTAGTCATAGGAATACAGGAGCTAGTGCGCTAGCGCGTACACTAAGATAAATACTATTCCTGTACTTGTAGAACCTTTTCCTTCTCTCCTTAGTTTAGTATTTTCGTAATATAGTACCTTCGTTGAAGCGTCTCCCCCGTGAGACCCTATTTCATCGAGTCGTCGAAGCGTCTCCCCCGTAAGACTCCTTTTCGTCGAGCTGTCACACTTCCGATCTTCAGAGCTTCCGTGAGTCTAGATTGACTCCTTCAAGGCCGTTGCATTTGTTGAGCCAGGGCTCAGTATTTAGCGTAATTCCAGGTTTGTACGATAATTCCGGCGAATGTCACGTGGGGGTTCTTACAATTGTAAGAACCTCGCTTAGATCACATGCGCCTATGATCACCTGATCGCCCTTCTAGAACAGCCCATATGAAATCGCCCATGAACCTGCGTTCCTTATACTTCTATTACACAGTGAGCTGATAGTAAGGTTAGAATACTATAAATAGCTTCAATTCTACAAGGGGCCGCAAATAGAATATTTATAGGGGGTAAAAGCGTAGCTTTCTTTCTCTCCTTTTTTTATTAGGGGTACCCCCTAAACCCCTGGGTCCCCTTCGGGGAAATTACATATTTAAATAGTACTAATCTAAATATTAAGCCCTAGCTTAATATATACTATAGAAGGAACGAAACGAGTATAAGCGCGTCCTGATTACGCTGTGTATCATACGTACTCTCAGTAAGGGATAAAACAAAAACAACGTAAAACGAAGGTTATATACTTAAATATACTACGAAAATACATTAGAAAACAAGTTATACAATTATAATATATATATAAGTATCTATATATAGGTCTAGCTACAAAAGACAAAATATACTGTGGCAGGGAAATGTATCTGGAAAGTTGTTGTTGCCTTGCTTTTCAGGTTTTAGTAGGTCTTACAATTGTAAGAACCTCGCTTAGCTAGTTTCGTCACGTGTCAGCGGGGGATAAATGGCCTTCGCAGCTGGAGTAGCACTTAGATATTATCGCAATCATACATCTCGTTTTTCGCATACATTCTGCAGTGCGTTCGAGCACCATGACCTTCGTTTTACGTCGTTAGCTTTCGTTTTGGTTTCATCCCTTACTGAGAGCACGTGCGACACACAGCGCAATCGGGAAGCGCTCATACTCGCATTTCGCCCCTCCACAATACCTAGCTAGCACGTAATATCCAGCTAAGCGATCAACGTGACCGATTTCCCTACTATATTTATCCCTCCTTATATTTGTACTTACTCTTAAGTATAAGAATAAAAACAAAAAAAGAAAAAGAAATTATATATAAAATAAATAATCTAAAAGAAATATCGCTTTATCAAAAGAATTTAAGTACTACTACTATAATTATATAATTATCCCTTAATAACATTAATCTTATCGACTTTATTACTTTCAAACTCTTTAAACAAAGTAAATAATCTAAGTATTAATATTGTGACGGGTTACACCCGATGTTATGCTTGACGCTAAAGCGCCTGCGCTGTCACGTGAACAGGCGCATGGCTCGTGCCACTGCCGCTGCTACTACTACTAGCGGCCGCAGCACCCCCTTAATTTCTAAGAAGCAGATACTTCTTCTCTTTCCTTCTTTAGCTAATTCTTCTTGTAATACAAACGAGCTTTTGCACTGTATACTTTGCATTCGCCCCGTGACAAATATAAACTCTAATCTAAATAAGTCTTAATTAGTTTACTAGTTCTCTTATAATTAGTCT